>BGPR01003284.1:118447-142570 GCA_013235015.1 Araneus ventricosus | reverse complement strand
CTTTCATGACAACAAAATTCCTCTTCTCGACACCATTTCCAGGTACATCTCGTAATTTAAAAACTGCTTTACAATAGTGATTCAGCTACATATAATTTAACCCTCTGACTGCATATCCCGAGTTTTTCACGGGTTAGAAGTTCGTCTGTTTTTTGCTGCGTCCTGCGCTTTTCGCAAGCTAATGGGTTTACTTCGTACTTTTAAAACGTTGAATCATATTATACTAATCAAGGTCTGCATGCAAATAACAATTAGGTTCGTTCAACGGTATTTGAATATGCTTTAAAAAGTTGCATCTAAATAGTAATTAAAAGAAACATGCAGTCAGAGGGTTAATAATACAGTAAACCCCCGGGAATCCGAACTAATTGGGACTGACCTCTATTCAGATTCCTTGGAATTCGGGATTTTCCAGGAAATTCGGTAAAATACTCTTGATATTCCAAATGCAGTAGAGTATTGACTCATTCTGTGAAGGCGTGAGGAAAGAGAACGCGGCGATTCGCACGGTACAATGGCAAACAAGTTGAGGGTGAAAGGAATATACCTGATTCCCTTTCTATTAATTTAGGTACTGTATTCATTCTTAAAGACTAATTCATGTATTTCTTTTAAGTTAGGAATAAACATTAGCTTTGTTCCTGATTCGCAATTGTTATTTGTCCTTCATTTTTCAGAAAATAAAAAAATAATAAAACGTTCGGATTATCCGAAATTTCGGATTCCTGGGGTTCTACTGTGAATATAAGGAATAAATAGTCTAGTATTCAATTATAGCATTATTGATACGACGTATAATTATAAGTTGTACGGCGTGATATAATTATATCACAGTTGTAATACATTCTATGTCTATTTATCGATCGTACTTCGACACACATGGTGGTTGGTTTTTGTTTATGAATTAAATTTCATCATCGTCTCCAGCTTTTCATTTAAAGATAAACCAGCGGGAGTGTTCTCCCCTAAACTTTCTCGTATACTTCCCCAAAAAGGTGCCGTTTCCCCTTCCCCCGCGCGGCTAAAAAAATTCGGACCTATTGTTACCCAGAATCCAATGACTACCAGAAGGTTTTTCATTATAGTGATCGAAAAATATCTAGGTAAGGAATCAAATTCAAAGAGATGCGTACCGATTTTCCGCTCTTACCGGCTCAAGGACAAACTGACGTAATTCGCTCCATAGCTTTCGCGTGCACAGAAGATTGCTTCCAGTACGCATGCGCGTGGAGATGACGGATTCTTTTCAAAAGTAACTTATACAGACTGACATTTTCAAAAGTAAGTTATACAGACTGACAGACAGTCAACCATTTGACGGATTTGACCCAAAATTTTATACAGACCTACATTCATGATGATAAAAAACTGTGTACCAAATTTTATCCATCTAGCTATTCAAGTTTGTGAGTTATAGTGTTCGCATGATTTAGGTAAAGAATTTCAAAGAGATGCGTAACGATTTTCCTCTCTTACCGGCTCAAGGACAAACTGACGTAATTCGCTACTCCATAATGAAATTCCGTTCCGTTCTTCCAGTACGCATGCGCGTGGAGAATCGGATGAAAAAAAGCGCCAAGCAGGAGTCAATAAATATCGTGCACAGAAGATTGCTTCCAGTACGCATGCGCGTGGAGATACGGATTCTCTTCAAAAGTAAATTATACAGACCGACAGAAAGACAACACTTTGAGGGATTTGGCCCAAAATTTTATACGGACCTACATTTATGACGATAAAACTGTGTATAAAATTTTATCCATCTGGCTTTTCAAGTTTTTGAGTTATAGCGTTCGCATGACCTCGAACATACAGATAGACAGACTTCCCGTTGACGGATTTTGTCCAAAATTTGATAGAAACCTACAAATTATGTTTAAAGACCACATACCCAATTTCATCCCCGTAGCTCAAATTGTTTTCGAGTTATCGTGTTCACAGACAGACAGACATAATTACAAAATTGTGATTTTCGGACTCAGGGAAGTCTAAAACGTGGAGATTCGTCAAAATGTCGAGTTTTAATTTTTTGGCGATTACAATACTTTCTCTTTGTATACTTCGTACACGAGAAAGTAAAAAGGAATTGCGCAGAGTGCCCATTTTAGTCGAGACCTTCTGAAGAATAGACAATCACTTAATTGCTGTCTTAGGTCACTTGGCAACACATCCGTTATATTTCGCCTGCACCAAAGTTACTCCGAGTCTGCAGACGATTTCAAAATAGAGGGATCAGAGCAGAGGCAAAGAAGTCATCGAAGCAGTCGGGATGGATTAGTGCGGAGATCCCTGCGTGTGTGGGGAAGGAGCTATGGAGATAGAAAGCTAGCTAAATTAATCACCAGCTGGCAGAAGGGAGACGACATACTAAATTCTTTCCTGCTTTTCATTTATTTTTTCTTCTTCGGCGATAACGCTGCTCAATTGTGACATTTCGACATTTTGATTAATTATCTTCCGCATCTAAAATTTGAATAACATCTCTGTCTCGGCGAAAACAAAACTCTGGAAACCCCGACTTCGGACGGTGAATGCACCTTGTTTTTTGGCAGAAGTTCGCGTGTGCCGTGCTTTCTCCTTTCGAGTATTAATAATTCATTTGTTCTTCTGCGAAAATCCAAACTCTGGCCGACATCACTCAAACTTTTCCAAAAGTTTGGAAAAACACGTAAAAAGGAATTAAAAGAGGGATTTGTTTTTCGTTTTACTGAAAAAATTCTTTATTAATGACTTTCTGTGAAATTTGTATGTTACTACACTCGTTAAATTTAAAGCCTCTGAAGCAAGTTTTTAACCAGCTTTTCCCTATTTGTTTATAATAATATTGCTGTCATTTCCATATCGGCAAAATGCAATTGATGTTGAATAGTGAAGATTAATAGCCCAAAATCTTCTGCAATTAAAAAAGCGAGTGTAAAAGAAATAACAGTAATCTATTATATATAAAGTTAAATCAAAATATGTTGTGTTTTTATGAATCGCATTTTAGTGAACTTATTTTTAATCTTACATAATATAGGGTGTACACAAATGAAGTGACACATTTCAAACACTAATAATAATAAAAAAACTAAAAATGTTGGAACTACTCTTTTTTTTAAAAAAAAATAAGAGCGCATCTCAAGAAGTTTTTTTTTTCAGATAGGTAACGCGGCGTTACGCCGTTCTAAATTTGTTACAGCGAGAAAATTCCGTACGCAATCGTATCGCTACCGATCAGCAGAAGCCAATGCGTGTTTTCTGGCTTCTTTTTTAGTTTTTCTTGAATATCACGAAAACTCTTCAGTTTTCACACTACATGTGAGTTAATAAATTAAAGAGCGTAAAATTCCCTACAAATACATGCTTTTATTTTTCTTCCAGTTTTAATATTTTCTCAGATAATGGCTCTAAACAAAGTTTTGATTTCCAGTAATTTACGACCCCCTAGACCACCGAAATGGCATGTTTCCTGTCTGAAAAAAAACTTTTTGAGATGCGCTCTCATTTAAAAAAAAATCGTGGTTCCAACATTTTTAGTTTTATTTAATTAATTTTTGAATTGTGTTACTTCATTTGCGTACACCCTGTATATATTTGATATAATTCCTTTCAAAATTTATCCAACTTTAAGTCGATGTTTTTAGAATTTAAAAACTTCATTGTGTTTTAAAGTAATGAGATAAAAATAGCATCGTAGACGTAATTATAGTCGCTGTCATAGTGATAGTCGCTGTTAATTTTGCCATTTTTAACGATCATTTTAAAGATATATACTCTGTCAATAATGACGAAATTTACTAATGTTTTATTATTAATTGCTACTTAAAATTGTAGAGTGGTAGCCAAACGGAAAATCACCATTTGATAAGAAAGCAGTTGTTTTATTTTCACTCCATCATGTTGATCAGATTTCACGGAAATTATGGTAACCTAATAATCCCTTTTTGAAAAAGAAAAGAAAGAAAACGTAAACGTGGTACGGATGACAATAGTCCGGTGAACAAACAGCCAGGGCTGGATTCAGCCCTATAAGGGTCCATAGGCAATGCATGGTTCGGGATCAATATTATTTCGGTTCAAATATTATGATAAACGAAAATGCCAAAACATTTAATCACGGGTTACCTTCAAGAGAGTGGTTTATGTATTTTCTTCAGAAAAAATTTTTGAATTTAAAAGTTCTTATAACAAAATGGTAAAAAAAAGTTTTAAAAAAACCTTTCTAACGCATTCTAAATATTCTAAGACAAGGTCCAAGGCTGTTGATTCTTGAGTCATTCAGCCAACTGATAAAAAAGAACCACACTGATCTACCAGCGGAAACATGTAAATATATATGAAAGGCGCAGTTCGGGTCCACGCCGTAGATTTTTCGTGAAAACGTCGGGATAAAATCCTAAAACAAGTGTTTCGTATTAATATGCAATTTAATTATCAATATCTTTAATACAATATTTACACACAGTAGTATATTAGTTACAAAATAGGTCAATCACAAGTTTATCGCATGTAGCAAGGGTCTGTGGTAAATATCACCAGCCTCAACCACTCAACCGATTTCGACAATTTTTTAAAAATTGAAATATTATGAAGTCTAGATATGTCATCAAGGGTCGCCTGCTCCCCTCCCCCCCCATTTTCGAACGAAATCGAAAAAACATTTCTCCATCATACATTCTCTATATGTTTTTTCGATTTCGTTCTTAAATGGGGGGGGGGCAGGCAACTCTTGATAATATATCTAGACGTCATAAGCAATCATATGAAATAAAAATGATCGAAATCCGTCCAGTGGTTGGGGCTGGCGAACTGTCTGAGGGCTTTACCATATTATTTTAAATATATAGACCCCAACAAGGCCATCGAAATGGCGTGTCAAAATATTGTAAAAAACCTATTATAGGTGATGGAAATTGTTTAATTAGGGCGATATCTTTCTGTATTTATGGCTGTGAAGAATTTCATGCAAATTTCGTGAGAAAGTTGTACAAAACATTGCAACTAGATGAGGTTTATTGAAACATCTTACAATTTTAAAGGAATCTGTTGTCTACAAAGAATATGAAATCTACTATGGTTTTATGGTATGTTCCACTGATCTTCATGCAGTATTTAAAACTGAAAAAAGTAGTGGCCGAGAGCCTCGAAGCAGGCAGGTGGCAAGGACAGTGCTGAGCAAAGTGGGTGCTTGCAGCGAACCCGCCAGGAGCGAGGTGCTAGCGAGAGCGGCTAGTAAATAACATAAAATAATTTCAGTTATCTCCGCCAACTGGGATTAACGAAAATTTATAGAAAGTGCTTTTCATACATTAATATGTTAGTATATTATGCCATTAAAATATCATACACACTTATTAAATATTTTACTGCCAGGATTTCGTATACTCTATGGTACACAAAAAGTAAACAGATGTTATTACACTTATTCTTATATCTTCGATTGAATACTAACGCTACTTTTTACTGAAAATCTGCTTTCACTGATTTTATTTACACTTGATTCAGTTTTCATTACACTCTTTAAAAACCGAAATTTTATTATTATTATAATACTAGAAAATCACCCGTCATGGTATGACGGGTGTAAATTGCCTCTTCATTCGAGAGATTTCCCGTCAAATCTGACGTGTTTAAATCGATATATAGGCGAGAGAAATGTTTAACATTGATTGAAAACAAATAAAATAAACATATGTATTATGACAGGAAATATTTTTTTATTTACTTATTTCTTTATTCAGAAAACCTCTTGGTAAACAACATTCAGTGTGAATTATTTTTCGTTGTTTAACAATTTTCCTTGTACTTCAGATGTCTTTCTGTAAATTTTAACGTTGCCAAAAAATTTCAAATTATATCATCACGATTGCATTAAATAATCAGATGCATCGTGGCGTCCAAACTATATCACGCAAATGATATACCACTGACGTGATTTACTACTTTCTATTAAAAAACGGAAATTAATTTGAAATATATGATTAATATAATTTAAAATTTCGCGGGAACTATTGATCAGAGCGAGATAAATTTTATATCAATGGATAGCAAATTTTATTTCACTATTTTAGAGCTATTAAATTTGACATTAGAACGACAATTACTTTTTTAAATTTAAAATGACTGAAATTTAGGTTCTCTAACAATGAAATAATGCTATTTAACGTCTCGCAGTGCTATGGCGCGAGTTTTATTGTTGGTGACGTCAGAGCGTTACCGAGAGATCTGTACTATTATATTAATAATTTTTATATATTATTTGATTTCGTTTAACTTAGTCATTTTTCTTAGGCATTTTGTCTATTATGTTTCCTTTTGGAACAGTCGACATCTGTTAAAGAAGATCCGCTGTTGTTTTCTTCTGGATCTCTGATGCCTATTTGAATTCCTTAAAGCACGAGTCTATTTGTTACCAAATACTCCGCTTGCTATGCGGACACATACGAATGCAACACATGAAAGAAGAGGAAATCGAAAAAAACGCCGGCTCGTTTTCTAGCGTATGTGTGATTACATAAGAAGCCCTAGTTCGTTGCTGAGTCCTTACAGTAATCAAATCCAGCTCTCCAGACGTACTTGTGAAGGACACATGGCGACTGAATAGCGTTTTACACAGCTGAACAGAAAGGAAGACATAAAAGAAAAGATTAAAAAAAGTGAGCAGGAGGCAAAAAGAAAATAAAAAAGACTTGCCAGTTCTTCTTTCTCCCTTCTCTTTCTTTTCGACGATTGACGAAATTTTATGATCTATCCCCGAAGCGAATTCCTGGATTTAAGGTCCACAAGGGACTTTTTATGACTTTTCAATTAGAAGAAGAAAATTGCTGCGACTTACAAGGTTGCTGAACTCCTCTACCTTGGTCTGGCTTCTTCAGTTTTCCTCTGAAGCGGATGCTAATCGTTTATTTTTAGGCAACCGCTAATGAAGATAGCGTAACAACATGCTGCACATCCAAATCATCAAGGTTTTAATCATCAGAAGAATGCGGCTCTTTCTCGCTTGTGATTTTTAAAAATCTAAATCGTTTTATTAGATCATTCAATGTTTTTTGTAATGGCAGCGAAAAAGAATTTTTAAATATTTTTATATAATACTGCCCGGCGTTGTTCGGGATTAAAAATACCTTCATGTCTAATATTTTTGATGTAAAGAACTAATTTTGTATAGAAAATTACAGTACCCAAAAAAAATGAGAATATCAGTTGAACCAGACGATTTTTAAAAATCGCCGATAGCTAATTTTCTCCATAAGTTATTAGTATTTATTGCATAAGTACTTCAAATTTTGTTCATAAATCTTGCAGTAAAAGAAAGATTTTAACAGATGTTTTGGGACAATTACGTAGTAAATTTTTCATTGAGAAAAAGCGTTAGAATAAATATGAAAAAAAAAATAAATAAATAAAATAAAATTCAACTTCATCCAAAATTCTTCTAATGTGATCTAACAATAGTTCTTATGTATTCTTGTTCTTCACCAATAAAAAAAGGGTTATAAATTGTAAATTTTATACGCAATTTAATTTTTGAAAAATTATTAAAATGAGGGCAACGAATTGAACGGAAATGAAAGTTGTGTCATGAAAAGTTACTTTGAAAGTTACTTTGTTTGTGAAATTTTTATTCTGTGTAAAAATAGTTTTTGTGGCATAATACATATTTTCGAAAAATATCAAGGAAAATGTTAATTTCCAATTAACTGTCATTTTAAAAAGATTTGGGTCTTTTGAAAGTTGACGGTTGACTCTGTTCTTATATAAAATATATTTATAAATAATATATTTTATATAAGAAGGATTTCAGAAATAAAGGTAAATTAGTTCAAAGTGTAATCGTTGCCTAGCAACTGAGTAGCTAGAAATTTGCGTTATTTCAAAATCGTCTGTACGTAATTAACAACTATTAAAATTTAAAATATTAATAAAAATTGAAGAAAACTGTCACAGATATAAAATTGGTATCATTGAAAAGGTAAAAGTTTGAACTTTAAGATGGTATAAAAATATTTTTTGTCCGACAATATGTTCCGAAGTTACGGTTGAAAAACGGTTTCGGATAATTTCTAATTAACTGACTGTTTAATTAACTTCTGGACTTTGAAAAGTTCGCAAGTTTCTTCCCCTTGTCTTAAATAATAAGTGTGCAAAATTTGGTTGAAAACAGTCCGTTGGTTTAGGAGAAGATGTGGAACATAGCCACATACCCACAAAGACTTTTATTTATATTAAGATATTGACTCGAAAATTTTAATTCTTCCATCTACTATGCGTTCCAAAATGTTTTGCTGTATATATGACGATAATGTAATATTTTAAGGATAAAAGATATAGTCGTTCTGTGCAAAAAAATGTCATGAAATATTCATTTCCGATTAATATGATTTTAATACAGGGAGTTAATGTATTAAGTTCTTAACTAAGATGAAATATGAGGTTTATTGAGAATAATAAATTTCGGATACAAAGTTAAAGTATATGACTTTTAGTTGCTGAAATATTAAATGCAGATGAGTAGTATGCTATATGGATTGTTTCATACTTATTCATACAGTGGTAATAGGAATTAATTGATTTGAGCTTCATTTTCTGCTTCCCACTTTAAGGAATCTTTCAAGTAAGTTTCACTTCGAGTAGTAAAAAATGTTTTGCAAACAAAGATGCTGTAGCGTAGATGTTCTCAACCTTCTTAAATTTTGTACCGCATAAGTAAGAATCAAAAATCTTCGTATAATTGTGAAGATATTGTCCGATTAAAAATCAAAACATCTACAATGGAGTCTTTACAATAAAAAAAATAAAACATTTTAAATTTATTTTATTAAATTACATTCGTTAATGAAATACGCATCATAATAAAATATAAATATATTCTAAATAGTGGTAAATAATAGATACATAATATAAAATATTAAAATTTATTATTGATGAGGATTAATACGACGTAATGATTTTAAGACAATTTCGTTATAACCAATTTGGATGAGCCGGGCTTTATCTTCGTTAATTTCAGACGTAAGTCAGATTTAAGTTGCAACCAGGCACTATATTTAATTCATATAACATGCTTGAAAATCCAGTTTTGTTGCGTTGAAAGAAAATAGTGCCTTGAGAGGTATTCATATCGAAACACTCCGATCTACTTCGAAGCCGTCCAGTGAATCTAAAAGACAGGCCACCACGATAAAAAATCGGGCATTGAAGTTGACCGCAAAATAGCCCCTCATTACAAGCGACTCATGCGACTCCCCGCTTTTACGGGATTACGACCCGTCTTTGGAGGTGGGCCTTACGACCCACACTACTATTACTATACCCACCAAGGAAGCGAGACCCCGCTTACTTCTCCGGTGGCTTCAGATCCACGAACTCGTGGTGCCCCCCCCTCGTTGAAAGGTATTAAAAATTTTATCGTTTTGTCCTAAATATACTTATAATTCATCTGTTCTTTTTAAACAAAAATTGCGTCAGTTATCTTTCCTGAATTTGTTTATGAGATTTCAGTCATATGAAATATTTAATAGATGATCTGTTTCTCGAACTGAAACAATATCTAGCGCAGCATATGAGACAGAAAACGCATCTCTCATTTAACTTTCCGTTTTTATATTTTAAGGGAAGTAAGAAGGAAACTTGTTAACAAGACTTATGCCGTGTTTTTCTATATTTTCAATTCAGTTGCACGTTATTTTCCTGGAGCAACTCTGCTAATGTTGTTAATGAAGCAACTTTCTCTGTTTTCACTTTCTAGCATCTAGTTTCTAGTATCTATGTATTATAGTTTTTTCACAGCTGCGTTTATTTTATCATATAATGGAACTTTAAATTAAAAGGAAAATAAATTAAAAGAAACAAAAGTAAACAATAATAATAATAATGAAAAATAATGAAAACAATAAACGTTTTTGCGTGCAAACGCAGCAGCAAAAAGTAATTGCTTCAACAGAAATTTTTTTAAAAATAATACAACAAAAACTATAGAATAAAAAACCAAAGATTCTCTAATACTTAGAACACTTTAATTAGAAATTATTAAAAATGGAAAGGAACTAAAATGGCTCACTCATCAGAAACCACACGCCATTTTTAGTTCAAAAAGAACAAAATTTTCTGTAGAAAGGAATGACAAAAAGTCAAAATTTATTCCTTCCTGTGGTCTTTATTTTATCATGTTGCAGACAGTTATATTGGAAACTTGTATAGTAGAATTCAGTTCTTTCTTTTTTTTTTTACAGAAAATTTCGGTCAAATACGATAAACATGATAGCTGGAGCTCAAAAATTATTCAAAGAAAGTAAAAAAACCAAGAAATACACTCCGAAAGAATAGAATTAAACAAACAAGGAATCGATTCTAGTCCACTTTTTCAAGGGCTATAGACTATATATGATATGGATTCAAATTACTTGGGGATTTGTTTTTAAGCCGGAGCTCGTCAGTAATAAAGATTAAACCAAAATGTGAAAAAGGACACCATCTTACATTAATTTCTAACATTTATTTAAATCATTTGTGCACAATTGGTACCACCAAAAAGTTTCAATTTACCGTTAGTAGTACATGTGCCATAGGTTGATAACCCTGTTGGAACAGAATCATGTTTAACCCTTTGTATCCTGACGGTACTTAAAAAAGAGGCTTTAATCACTATTTTATATTCGAAATAGAACAGTTTTTCCTGACAGTATTCACAAGAGCATGAAGTATATAGTTTCGACAGCGAGCAGTAAGTATATGGCATATACAAAATTTCTGATTATTAATTATATTAATAAAATTATTTTGATAAATTAAAAAAATGGTTTTCTTCTTTTCTGGGGTTACCTAATGATGCAAAAATAAAATTAAAAACTTGCTAGTAGATTAATTCAGGATATTAATGGTTAAAGGCACTTTAATACTGTTTCTAAACTGTATTTAATTTTTTTTACACTGCACACTTTACACTTTTTTACACTTAGTATAACAACATGAAAAGAGGTCACGTGAACAAATTTCTGAAAATTGGCTTTCTGCATAGCTTTTTTAACCAATTTATCCATCTATAAGATACATTCTATGTTAAAATCTTAATGTTAGAGATATCCTGTAAGTTATTGTCCATTTACAGGTCCTTTTGAGGTGAGATATATATTCTAACTTATTGAGTGCATTCATTCTACCAAAAACCAAGTGATGATCACCTCAAGTTTGGTAAGTCAAACATTCTAAGTCGAAAGTTCAACAATAGTTCTTAAATTACTAAATTTTATTGAATTTGCTATGCTAATAGCATATGCATTTTGCATATGCTAAAACTCTTTTCTTAAAAAAAAGAATATTAGCTTTTGTCTAAAGATTTCTTCATTTTCCATTCTTCAAGCGCTCTGAAGAACGGTAGTGAACATATGATGTTTACAAAGACAAAATGAATTATCTTTATTATAACTTTCTTATCCTTTTTACAATAACAATTGTTTTCACTTAGCAAAGAAGAATTCGAATTTCGTGTTCTTCAAACCCTCATACTAATTATTCCTTATTTCTACATTATTAAAAAATAGAAAAGAAATGTGAATAATCTAAATGGTAATGTAAAAGGAGTAAAAACCAAATGAATCAGTATACAAATATGTTTAAAAACATATTGTATTTTTAACAACAATAATACTTTTTTCACCACATAAATTTTCTGAAATTTGTTTAAAGTAAAAGCGAAAATAAAATTGGCTCATTTTCTTTCCCGAAAATAGCAGTTAAAAAGCATATTGCTTAAATCGTCAGTTAATGCTAGTAGGTATTTCTATTACATGACTGGTCTATTGATCAATATTTTATATCTGTTTATCTATGTGTTTATGATATTCCTTCTCTTTTTAGCTACAACTCTTGGACTGTTTTCCATTCATCTTTCTATTCAAAATATGGATATTTATAGCGGTATATATATAAAATTTAAGAATTACCAGTGTGGGCATATGATTTAATTATATACTTTTGAATTTCTTAGAAGGGAATTAAAATAAAGGACCATAATTTCAGATTTGAAATCTTATATGCTCTCTCTCTATAAGCTCAATTAAAGATGTGCGTGTGTGATAAATTCACAATCTGAGATCAAAGTAGAAACTTTCAATGTTTCCATTTGTATTCAATTCTCTTTTCAAATTTACTACAAATTTTATTTAAAGAGAGAAATGAAAGAGAGAGATGACACTCAATTCCAGATTATTCCTCATCTCAACCAGAAATTGCAAAGTCAGCCTCAAACTCAAAACTTTTAAATACTTTTCAAAAACCACCTAACTTATTTGAAAAATCATTTATTATTCAACTTAAGTGTGTGTATTTATGTATGATAATTATTTCCCTAAATATAATCATTAAAATATTCACTCTGTTTAATTCAACTTCTGATATTCCAACCATTTAACCATTTTTGGAAAGATAGAATCAGCATATAGTAAAATTGTTAATTGAAATCTGCGCTATCCACTTCTAAATGTATCACAAGTTTCTCTCATATTGAAGGTCACCGTTTAAAACCTTTACTAATTTTTGTATTTCTTCATCCCCCATCTTTTTTTCCCCTTCTCTCTAAAAAATCCCTCTTTTTACGAGGAAATGGCCCTCTTTAAATAAATTAGGTCCTTTTTTCTCTTATCTATATAAAATTAGAAATTACAGTAGACTCCACTTAATGTGATTATTTGGGGACTTAAGAATTTTGATAACATTAACTGATTGATAACAATAACCGAATTGGGTAAAATCAGCTATATTTTATCACATCAAGGGAAAAGAAACAAAAAGGGGAAAAAACCACTTCCCTCAGGGCTATCTATAATTTATTTCAAAAATAACAATTAAAAAATTCATGAGTTGCTGCTTGCCGACAATTATTCCATAACAGTTCATTTATATATCATTCGTACTCGTATTGTTTTTTTAAAAATTTGTTGCACGATGCAGCACGCCGCGTTTCAAAATATCAAAGGCTTGCCTCATTTCGGCGTTCTTTGGAGGGTTTTCTTCAACACATTCGTCCCCATCAAAATCATCAACTTTTATTGCTTCGGCTTGCTCTCAAACAGATTGGCAAATTTCCAAGTCTGCTAGTGTGGCAGCTACTGGATTGTTCTCGTCAATGGACATCCACTCTTCATACTCTTCCGTTTGCATACCTTCAGGGGATTCAATGACAATTACCGACGGTCACGTCCCTTCCCGCTAAATCGATGACCTTCAAAGAGTGGTCATGAAAATAAACTCCCCGGACTTCTTGGGATGTGTGAGGGAAAGTGGCCCCCAGATGTTTCCTTACAAATGGAGCGAGAAATTCGACGAACGTCAGTCGTTAACGCTGGTTGAAAATGAGGGATCGGTCAATTTTCTACTTCAAAACTGACGACATTAAACGATATAGTGTTCACACTAAACGAATAATTTTGTGTACATTTGAATACGTTGGTTCGGGACCAGAGGTTTTTGATAATATAAAGCGAATGATAAGATTAACCGCGATCACATTAAGCGGAGTCTACTGTATATTTAAATTCAACTTAGTTCTGATGTGGAGGTGCAAGGTTCTCACTGAATCAGCGGAACTCCGAAATTTCCATATGCTTCCACCATTGTCCGAAGTTCACCTTTTTGTTATCTTGTTCTTTTATTTAACAGCACTCGTAGCATGCAGTCGTTTCTTATTGGAACCTTTATGTCTGGCATGTTATCATTATACGAGCGCGTGTGTAAAATTTTAAGATACATCAATGTGAGGGCATGTTTTAATCTCGGATAATTCGCTTAATAAAGATAATAATAATAATAAAGATATTATTCCTGAATAAAAGTCTTTACTGTAAATCTGTAATACTAGGCTTCTCCAGGCAGTACTTAATATGTCGATTATAAAAGTTAAATTACTCATTAACTGAAGCCTACTCAACGCTCGATTTTAAAAAAGATTTGGATTTGAAAAAGTTTTATATTAGGAAATTGCACCCTTGAGTATTTCTTATTGACCGAGCGAAGCGATGTTTCCGTTTTAACTCGACAGTTCATCAATTTGTTTGTCTGCAAATTTGTTTATTACGCAATTGCGATCAAACGCGTTGTTCGATTTTCTTCGAATCTGGCAGAGATGCTCTTTGAAGCAACAAAAAACAATGTACACGCAAAGATTTTTATTTTTTAAAGGTCGTTTAACTGATTTTAACGTTTTGGAGAGGCATTGGCGAGTTTGTCCCATTAAAACATTTGCATTATTTTGGTAAAGGCAAGAGATGCAACTATATTTTGTAAAAACTGATAAAATGCAGATATTCAATTGCAATTTTGTTAATGCTGACAAAACAGATATTATTTTTCATATTATAAACGTTGATGAAGGCAGATTTGTGTAAATAATTCGCATTCGGAAAAGAAAGAGAGAGAGAGAAAAAAAGGAGAAAATCATAATTTCATGTTGATAGTTGTTTTCTCCTGTTTAGTTCCATCTAATCTTGTTTTCCTCTTTCGGTGAACGTTTTTTCAGCTATTTTACCAAACTCTTCATGTCATAAAAATTTTAAGAATATTATCTGTCATTTGGGTGGTGTTTTTTTTGAGTTTTTATCACAAATTTCATAGTGTTGTGATAAATACCATTCTCATTATTTCATCAAGATACTTCTTCCATCGTCAAGTGCTTTTGCCATTGTTAAAGGTTATGATAGTAAAAATTGCATTCTCGGGATATTAATGTCTTGTAAGCATTTTATTTCACTTGATTTTCATTACATTGTTGAAATATTTTATCCCGATGTCTTCTGCATTTGTTTTTGCAACTGTTTCGGAGAAAAAATTGTGCAAAATTTTGGTGTGTAATTTTGGACGTTGATTGTAAATGCAGCTTAACAAGATGGTGCATATACGGAGTAGTTGAAGTTACCTTCTCGAAAGTCAAATTATGATGTCCGGTGTCCTTGTAAACAATGCTCTCTTCACAAATTCCAACATTGGCCAAACTTTTAAAGATTTTGATGTAAAGAAAATCTTTGATTTTTTTTAACGTATCAGTACGTTCCTCCCATTGGGGTCCCAGGAAGGAATTTGATTCACACTCCAAAACGCCACAAAAAAACGTATGGGAGATCCTCAATATCTCGGTAACTACATATGTTAAAAACATAACTAATGTCTTATTTTAGAGATACAAGGTAACAACAGAAGTTACAACAAAACATTTGATAGTCGGAATTGTAGTTCAGCTACTACTGAGTCTCAAAGTTGGGCAAAAATACGCATGAACTGGTGACGTCACACGCATGAGGTGCGCGCGCACAATTGGCTGATGCTCTCGCTTGCCACTTTTTCGCGAGCGAGATTTCGCGATTGAGTTGAAAATTGAGTTGAAAACAAAATAGAATTGAGAGTAATTTCGATAAACAAAAGAGAATCGAGAGTAACTTCGAGAAACAAAAGAGTATCGCGAGTAACAAAGAAAATCCGAGAAGCTTCGAGAAACAAAAGAGAATCGCGAATAATAAGGAGAAACCGAGAAGCTCAGAGAAACAAGAGTTACGCGATTAAAGTAGTCCTGCGCCTTTAACATAGCGGCTGTTGGAAAAAGACAGCCTCCCGTCATTTTTTTATCTGAGGGTAGGCGGGGTCTACTATTCACATAACTACTAGCTAATTAAACGGTGCAGCATGATTTCTATTTGAGTGATAATGTCTTTTTTCAAAGATATTGCAATGAAAAATTATTCTATTTTCAGCAAACAAGACTAAATTTGAGAAATGGTGCATATATATTTTATAAATTAGGTATTATAGTCACCTTTTTTATTATTTCTGTGAGGAGAGTTTTATTAAGAAATTAAAAAAATATTGCTGAAAATAAATAACAAAATAATTGAATCATATTTAGATGCTTGTTAGATTGTATGTTTTTATTTTCTCGTATACGAAGTATACAAAGAGAAAGTATTGTACTCGTCAAAAAATTTGAACTCGAGATTTTGACGAATCTCCACGTTTTAGACCTCCCTGAGTCCGAAAAACACAATTTTGGAATTATGTGTGTTTGTGTGTCTGTATGTCTGTGTGTGTGTCTGTGAACACGATAACTCGGAAACTATTATAGATAAAGGGATGAAATTTGGTATGTAGTCTTTAAACATAATTTGTACGTTTCTATCAAATTTTGGTCAAAATCCGTCAAAGGGAAGTCTGTCTGTATGTCCGCGGTCATGTGAACACTATAACTCAAAAACTTGAATAGCTAGATGGATAAAATTTGGTACACATTCAAATATAGCCTTTTTCATTTCCTACTATTAGTTCACACTCTCCGTATATATATTTATACATCTTGTTCAAATTTTCAATCGTTAATAAAATACTTTTTATTCATCCACTCAAGTTCAAATACATTTTTTAAAACTTGGAGTGGATGACACTTGATGTTAATGCAGTTTTTTCAATTTTTTTTCTTTTTTTTTTTAATTTTTCTTTGTTGACCTAAGTAGGAATTGACTTTCAAATTTTTTTTTTTATATTACTTGTTATCACATTATAACAGTATGGTTTGAATGAAAATGCGAGAAAATTAAAAAAAGAACATTTATTTTAAACAATATATAGTTAAATAACTAATACAGTTTACAATGTACAAATATGATTATACTCTATAACTTGGTTACTGCGAAGCTTCTAAATAAAATGTTTTATAAATCGGAAAACGAAAGTCAAAATCACTCGAGAACAATTCTCACTCGTAAGATTTTTGCTGAAGAAGAATGCTCGAACAAAATAAATACTTTTAACCTCATTAGGGGAACAAAAACTAAATATAAATTCTTTTCTATTAATACTATAAGTAAAGTCAAACTGAAGCTGACATCGTGTAGTAACTCAACTAAGGTCATTGGATATTTGAGTACATATTAAAAGCTACGAAATAAAAACGGAAGTTAAGTGCATGCTGCGAAATAACAGCGGAAGTAAGAAGTATACCTTGACCAAAAAAAATATTTTCTTAGCTTTAACAGTGGTAAAAACACGTGAATAAAGGATTTGATGAAACAATATATTAGTTTGAATTTTATTTTATAACAATAAAAGCATTGTCGCAATTTGAGTTTAAAATGTATTTTGAAACTTTAATTACAGTTAGAGAAAAAATTGTACAACAATTAAATTAGTATCATTAAAAAGATAATTTTTTGCTCTTTAAGGTGATGTAAAAATTTCGCACCATAAATATTTCAGAAATTATTGGTGAAAGACGTCTAAAAATAGCTTAATCTTCGTTATTTAATTAAATAAATAAAAATCTAATTTGAATTTTAAAATAATTTTTACGGCATTAGGGCTCTCTCTTGTGCAAATCTATCACTGTGCCAAATTTGGTCGTCGTAAGTCCAACGGTATGGACGTGCATAAAGAACCAAAAAACGAACAAACAAACACACACATACTTCCCTCTTTTATATATACAGATTCCTTTTTTATCCTTTCGCGGAAATATTAAAGTTTAATCTTTTCTTAAATCATTAAGATATTCAACGTCTCCGCTTTTTGGAACAATTTAAATTTAAGTTAAAATCTTTTCTAAGGATTGGTCTTCAAGTCGACTACTTATTTCATAAATCAGAAAGGGTTACGTATTTATTCAAAAAAAATTTTTGTTCGCCATTTTTGATGGATGGTTTAATTAAAAAGTACTTTTATAGAAGGAAGTTAAAATTTTCTTTTGTTTAAAATATAAAATGACGTGCGCTAACAAAATAAATCGCGAAAATCCTGGAAAATAAATGAAATATTGAGAAAGAAAAGTCATTAAGCAAATTTTGAATGGGAAACATTCTTCTCAGAAATACTTTTAAAAATTTACCACAACCACTTCTTAGTGTTAGTACAAAAAGGGGAAATTCTTCGTAAATGCGAAATTCTTCGATTGCGTGACACTTGTATGAAGACGGTTCTAGAAAATGAAGCACTTAATGCACAAAATTATGCAGAATCTTAAAACAAAGATGATACGTCTGAGTACCCAAAATGGCTGCTAAATTTTTGGGCAACTTATAATGTCTTTTAATGACTGCTCATCAAATGTTTAAATCTGAAAATTGTTAAGGGGATTTCTCATCTTCCATGTTTATTGCTACATATTTTTTAACTTTTTATTTAAATATTAACATAAATATATAATTATCTGGATTATTTTAGTAATATTTTTTAAATACATCTAGTTTCAGTCAATAAAATCAGTAGTTATAAAACATTTATCATATTCAATTTAAAATTATAATTTTGATTATTCCTTTTGATATTAGATCCGCATCTCATAAATTAATATTGCTTTAATAATAATAATTAACACAATGCTGACAAGTTTTGTCAGTTCACAATTGTCTCTTTACCTAAATATTTTTACAATCACTATAATCTACAATTAAAAACCTTAGTTCTGATAGTCATTGGATTCTGGATTACAGTAGGTTCGAATTTTTTTATCCACTCGGGGGGAGGGGAAACAGCACCTTTTTGGGGAAGTATACAAGAAAGTTTAGGGGAGACTACTTCCGCTGCTTTAATAGGGGCTAGATCGATACTTCCGCAAGTGCTCTGCAAAGTTGATCTGGTATTGTATGGTTTTCGTAAGAAGGACGCTCTCCTCCGAAGTATACGTGACTGAAGTGAAAGTGCCTCTGTCGCTTCCAAAATGTTTCCGATTGAATTTAGTTGTAACTTCAGTTACAAAATAATGAATCTCGGAATACGGATTCTCAAGATACGGAATTTGTATTTAACTGAAGAGTCATGATATTTTAACCAGATAATCCAGTATTTAAAAAAAAATTAACAGAGAGTCTCTCTGAATGTTTTTTTCTAATTCACCGATCGCACATTCAATATCTTCATTATTCTTTAAATTGAAAGGGGGAGGGGAGGGGGTTTTGATTCGTAATAAGTTCTTAAGTTCTGCCAATTGTTGGCGAAAAACTTTAGAAAATGTATGGGAAAATTCCTGGGAGTTGAAGTAATTTAGAGCACTTATTTCAGATTTAGATATATATTTTTCAGATATAAATAAGAAAACGATTTAAAATGGCCAAATGATTGATATTATCTGGGTCATGATTTGAAATATGAATTGTAAAGTGGGCAACCCGAACTATAGATCAAATTTTAAGTTTAATGAATTTGAAAAGGGGTACACCAAAACGGTTTGGATTATGATTATTCCAGCTACTGTAGGAGGCACAAATCTCTCCCGTAATGATGATATTTTGATCAAAAGACAATAATTTTCTGAAATCTCGCAATACAAAAGCAATGCGCACGGTTAGTTGGATCGACGTAAAACACGCATACAACGTGATCTATTGACACGCGATGTGACAATGAAATTCAGCCAAATCCTATTAACAGAAGTATTGAAACTTGTGCATTTATTAAAAACAATATATTTCACACGACTTAAGTTACTAAACTCTATTTATTGCTGTACTTTAAAAGCAGTCCATTTGACAGATTTCTTATTATTACTTACTGAGAGTCTTTTATTTCAGTATTTATTATTATCATGGGTGACTATATTCCTTAGGGACTATAATTGTAGAACATGTTATATAGGGGGTCAAATATGCCCCTCCCCCCAAAAAAATAAGAAGAAAATACCCGTGAAAACCGAGATTCATTTTTCAACTGTATAGCTTTTGACTGTCTCCATATAGTTTAACTGGAAGCTTTTAGTGTTGCTGCAGTCCCTTGGTAATGCAGTTGAAATATATGGGGACCGTGTTGGCAACTTTTCATACTTTGAATTTGGAAAAAGATCGCGAATAACGATGGGCCTTCTTAATCTAAAAAATTTTATAAGATGATTTTAAATCATTTTGAGCGTCAACGTTAGTACTTTTCATGTTTATCTATAAATCAAAGAATATAACAGTTTGTATTTTCTGTGATGGCTTGCAAAATCTGCCCTGTGCAAAGATCTAATGGAAAGTTTTGAGTGTTATGCTTTCCATCAGGTAATTTAGAAACATATAATTAAACATATAGCTGTTTAATTTTGCACTGATTTATAGATATTAGTTTCATTCCTATAATTAATTAACCAATCGAATCAGTTAAATTGCATTATAATTCTAAACGTCCTTTGTACCTCTTCGTTTTAATAGGGTGGAACTTTACAAAATTAATGAAAAATGATTGATTTGTCTTCCTTAAGCTGTCAACTTGTAAAGCTGTCACATCAGCACAAAAAAGCCTTTGTTTCATATCCCTTGTAGCAGACAAAGTGTTACGTTGTGGAGAAGTTGACGTAACTGATTGACGTCATGTGATTTTTCATTAACGCGCCTCAATGAAGAGATTTTCTTTGAAAAAGAGCTTGTGCTCGTAGGAATGTTTCTGTTCTAAGTGGATCCGTGAAATAATTACCACCCAAAACGTTTGAAATCATTGCGAAATCAACTTACTCAAGTACTGTTAACGGTGCCTAAATTCCTTCTATTTGCAAGAGGTGTTTCCACTAAAACCTCAAGAATGGTTCACGTGAATTCCTTTACGATGCCGGTCTCTTTTATCCTTAATTTCTAAGAAATATAAGGATGATTTTTACATGAATCACAGGTTTGATGTAACCTTAATTTTCAAGAAATATAAGGATAGCTACGTATTGCTATCACAGGTTTGATGTTTTAATTTCAAGGAAATATAGGATGATTTGCATGAAGCACAGGTTTGTTGTTTGCAAATGAAATTTTTCAGTATTTTACAACAAGACTCCTTAAAATTTATCTAATCTCGACTTCTTTTGGGGACGGAGAAAAAGTTTGACGTAATAATGATTGTTTCACAAATTTTTATGAAAAGCTTCACTTTAGAAGATTTTCTGAACTGTTTTTTTCTTGCAAGTATAAAAAACATTCGAAATAACAACACGCTATAGAATTTGTTTACATCGTATTTTTTCCTGATTCTTGACCACAATTAGAAGCAAAAGCTTAACAAGCAAAATAGCATACCTCTGCCCGAAGTTGAAATAAAGTTATGTAAAATGATTTAAAAAAGTATTCCTCCAAAACCTAATTAAAAAACTCTAGTTATATAACGAAGATTTATCAAATACTCTCTAAAGACGAATATAATTTTTTTTAGCTATATAAAAAACGTTCATCTGAAATTGACTCGCATTAAAGTTTTGAACCTTGAAATTGAATTTAAAATAATATATCGAAGCTTTAAATCTTTGGAAGACGAGTTTTTTTCGCAATCGTAGATTTTCTTGAAGAATGTAGAATCGGTACCTTTTCCATCCAGTTAGAATAAAATTTCGTATTGAAAGTGAAAAATTGTGTTCAGTGAAGTTGGAATTTTTGAAATTCACAAAGATCTGATTGCTAGTTTGAAACCAATAAATTGCTTTATGAAATAATTCTGTATTTCAAGTTAATATGAAATTCAATTATTTTCAAGTTATGAAAAATGGAGTAATTCTTTATGTTTCTCTTGTTAGTCATCGAATTTGCCATCCTCGCTTTTCAGACTTTATTTGAATAACTTTGTCGGGTCAGTAAAATCATATAAAATTTATATGTAAACGAACATTTATGACTTTATGTCTGAACAAGCAGAATATGTGTCTTCTAGTTAAAGGAAGATATTCAAGTTACATATCGTGCAGTTACTATAAATTTAGTTACAGTTTTTTTCAAACGAAAAAATTTGATGCCAGATTTAGGTATCATTTTATATAAAATAGTTTATGGGCATTATTTTTTTAAATCTTATATGGATTAAAGAAATCATCGTCAAAAATCCATATCCAAATTGAAATCCTTTTAAAATCCCATGATTGTTGTTTCTGATCAATATCACTTTCGAATTCTAAATTTTGAAGACATATTAAATCTTTATTACTCAAAAGATATGAATTCCCCTTCATTTACCTAAAAAATAAAATAATATAAATGAAAAACATGCCTTTCGTTAATATACCGTTAAAGTGAGGAATTTCAAGCGTCGACATGGCAAAAGAAATGAAAAATCGCTCATAAACATCTTCTATAGTGTCCATGCTTATTCTAATTTTTTAAAAAAATTATTAAAATTATTTTGGATCATTTAATGCACGAAACATTTAGGAACTCTAAAGTTTATTTGCACAAGTTGCTTTACCAGTAAATTGCGGATTCATTTATTTTTAATTCATAAGAAGTAATTTTAATAATATTTTCATTTTGATGCAATTAATAATAATTCATTGCAAATGTTCTTCTTGAGGTGTATCAAACCAATTCTGAAAGAATTATTTTTATAAATTCACCCTTTTCTAAGAAATTGTTTTTGGAAACAAAAATTATTTTTAGAAATAGTTTTCTTTACTATAAGAACGTCAATAAAAAAATTAAATCATTTTAATAAATCTTCTTTTTGTTAACAACATAAATCCCCTTAAAGATTGCCTAGAATAATAAATTATAATAACGGAATCAACTATATACCGATGTATTCGTCGCTTGAATAAAAAAACATAGTGTGAAGGTATACGTTTATAAAACCATATTAAACCATAAGAAAATAATATTTTACTGTTCAGAAAAAATAAGAAGAATTTGTAGGTTAATGAATGTAGATTTATTATTTCTGACCGCCTTGACTTCCAAACCATTACACTATAATTACTCATATACACCCTTAAAATGAATAAATGATTTTTTCTAAATTATATATCGAAAGTCGTTGTATCAAGTTCTTGATGTGGAATTTCCCGTATTTATATCTGTTTGCAATAATGAAAATAATGCTGACCTATGAAGTAATATAACTTTTGCGTCGACTTTTCTTCAGTTGCGTTCAAGCAGTTTAATGCTGATGTACGAAAATGCTGTTGATGAGCCCTAGCTTTTGCTTAATGCATTTATACAATTATTTTTATTTAATTTTAAAATTACAGTCGACGCTCGTTATAATGACTGAGTATTATAAAGACATCTCCATTTATAAAGACCATTGTGATAAAATCCGCAAACTGTGTTTCCCATGCGATTATGTTATTTATTCGGGTGGCAACGACCGTACAGTGTCTGTCGTCTAATCCCAATACATAACGTCCGAATTCATGCCACACTCCTTCCCGGTATTTGTCTAAAAAGACACATGTTTCTCAAAACGTTACTATTACCTAGATTCATTGTACATTTCAAGCTTCGTAGATATAATCTTCGTGCTACGTATGTCTGTATGGATAATCATGGCCATAGCCCCTCAGGCTCGTCATGAAATTCTTGATTTACTTAACATCAAATGTTGTTTTTCTTAATTTATCTCTTAAAAAATAAAAAAATTCTTTCTAACATTGCTTTCGTCACTTGTGCTTCTGAAAATCTTTGTATTTTGTAGTCCCATTCCACTGTACTGCAGCACTTGATACGCGTCGAAGAACATTTTTATGGTAATTGTTTCATCGTAATGTCATAAATTATCGTAGCAGAGTAATGGAATTGTTCCATGAATCATTGGGTGAGTAAAGTCTGTAAAGTTAAATGAGTTTCATTTAGCCCTTGAAGTTTGGCATATCCATCACGACGATATCAAGACTTTAGAGGACCCACCTCCCCCTGTGACCGAACTTAGATCCGCCATTGGTTACAGTTCAATTTTGACAGGGGAGGGAGACATACCACTCACTTCATGCGGAAATCAGAATAGCCCAGAATAAAAAAAATGTTTCAAGTGCTATTGAGACTTTAAAATGTTTTATCGAAAGGCAGAGACATATTTATCATATTTAACTGAAATGAAAATTCGTTTTGGTCAAAAAAGCACATATGGCAGAAAAGACAAAAACTCATTTCTGATTTTTTTTCTTTAGAAAATAAATGTTTGTAAGTATAAACCCTTTTATTTCTTACTTTTAAAATCTGTTTTAGAAGATTAATTGATAAAATTTATTTTATACCACAAATCGATAAAAAAAAAATAAGTTGGAGGCTGGAACCTTTTAAAAAATCGCCTACTTATATAGAACTGCTGATCGTGCGTGTGTACAGTTTTAATTATATCCCCTGATAGAGACCACTCGCTTTAAAGACCTTTTGCTGTGGGACGTAGAGGGTCGTTATAACGAGCGTCGACTGTATTTCCCAGATGTAGAGAAAATGT
>BGPR01003284.1:94461-117940 GCA_013235015.1 Araneus ventricosus | reverse complement strand
GATTTTGCATGAAGCACAGGTTTGTTGTTTGCAAATGAAATTTTTCAGTATTTTACAACAAGACTTCTTAAAATTTATCTAATCTCGACTTCTTTTGGGGACGGAGAAAAAGTTTACGTAATAATGATTGTTTCACAAATTTTTATGAAAAGCTTCACTTTAGAAGATTTTCTGAACTGTTTTTTCTTGCAAGTATAAAAAACATTCGAAATAACAACACGCTATAGAATTTTTGCTACATCGGTATTTTTCTCCGACTTTGACCACAATTAGAAGCAAAAGCTTTACAGCAAAAATAGCATACTCTTTGCCCGGACAGTGTAACAGTTATGTAACGATGATTTAAAAAGTATTCTGTCCAAAACCTAATTAAAAACTTTAGTTATATAACGAAGATTTAATAAATATTCTCTCTAAAGACGAATATAATTTTTTTAGCTATATAAAAAACGTTCAGCTGAAATTGACTCGCATTAAAGTTTTGAACCTTGAAATTGAATTTAAAATAATATATCGAAGCTTTAAATCTTTGGAAGACGAGTTTTTTTCGCAATCGTAGATTTTCTTGAAGAATGTAGAATCGGTACCTTTTCCATCCAGTTAGAATAAAATTTCGTATTGAAAGTGAAAAATTGTGTTCAGTGAAGTTGGAATTTTTGAAATTCACAAAGATCTGATGATCTAGTTTTGAAATCCTAATAAAATTCGTTTACCGAAATAATTTCCGTATTTCTAAGTTAATATGAAATTCAATTATTTTCAAGTTATGAAAAATGGAGTAATTCTTTATATTTCTCTTGTTAGTCATCAAATTTGCCATCCTCGCTTTTCAGACTTTATTTGAATAACTTTGTCGGGTCAGTAAAATCATATAAAATTTATATGTAAACGAACATTTATGGCTTTATGTCTGAACAAGCAGAATATGTCTCTTCTAGTTAAAGGAAGATATTCAAGTTACATATCGTGCAGTTACTATAAATTTAGTTACAGTTTTTTTCAAACGAAAAAATTTGATGCCAGATTAGGTATCATAGCAATACGCGAACTGAAATCCAGCTAGCAATGATACACGAGCCTTAAAAAATTAATTTTGTTCTTAAAAATATTCAGAACGATTCAGAGAATAATTAAAAAATTTAAGTTTCTAACATTTCTTTTTATCTAATTCTTCTTTCCTTATTTTATTTTTTTTACATCCTTTTTTGCATTAAGGGTCGCAAAAAAATTTTTGAAACCAAAATAGGAATGCTAATTTTCATAGGTCTAAACGGGAAAGCATGGAAAAGTTTAAGGAGTTTTTCACGAAATAATCCCTTAAAAACATCTATATTGATAACATCTCCTTGATACATCTCCTTGATACACAACAACAAAAGCCTTTTAAATTTGATTTTTTAACGTAAATAAATATACAAATATTAAACGAAGCAGCAGAATTTATGAGATCAAACAGTTCATTTCGATGTATGGTTATTAAATGTTTTAAAATGTATCACTCGGAAATCTAACTTCTAGATGTCTAATAATTACCCGCGTATTTGCAAGTTGGTCAAGAAGCGAAAAATAGCAAATGCTGAAAGTCACGATATATATTATTTTGAAAGAGGCGTCCTTCATATTTCAACAGTGGCAATCAATATAAAACGCGTTCAGCATATAGAATACTTATTTTGATATGTAAATGGCTGAAATATTTAAATATGGTGATTTCAACGCTATTAAGTAGTTTTTTTTAAAAAAGAATTTTTCGTAAACATGCTCCCGCCCAGGACATCAGTGTGTTGTTGACCGGAAGAAAAAATGGCTAATGAACATGTAATGGGTCACATTAGGTTTTCTACCCATCCTAAATAAAATGTACCAGGAAATATTCGGACGAGAAATACATCATTTGTTTCAATTGCAGTAAAAATTTCTGCACTTGTTGCTATTTCTTAATTCCACTTATTTCAAAAGCGCGAAAACCTTTGAGCTGAAATTTATTTTCCCTGCTGGCTAAGTAATAACGCAGGTAAAACGCCATTGCTCTGCTAATGCAATTAAGTTAACTAGGCTAGATTAGCTAAATTGAAATTATATTATTAACTCAGACATAGTTAAGTAAGGGAGAAAATAGTTTTCCAAAGAATATACTTTATAGATGAATCAGCAGCGTTCAACAATTCAAGCATGTAATCAGTAATCAGTTTAAGCCATTGTACCGTCCTTAAATGTCAAAAACTGTTCAAATTCTGAAAAAAATGGATTAATGATACATTTTTAATAATTTATTCTAGGAAGTCTTATTGCTCTTGAAAGGTTTGTTGACTTTTGACTTCTTAAAAATTGATTTTGACTAATTTAATAAGTAATCAAAAATTCTTAATACATTTTATTTGAGAAACAAAAGATTTTTAAGAAAGAAATTTCAATTATAAATTATTTTAATAAAAAAAGATAATGAAAAATTTGACACAAAATATTTTTTAATTATTTTTTATATTCATGATCAGCCTCATTTAATTACTTTTATAGAATTGCTGTTGAAAAATAAACAATAGTACTAACCGTTCTAACCGCCCCTGCCCCTCACTGATTCGAGGCTCTCGACCACTACTTTTTTCAGTTTTAAATACTGCTTGAAGATCAGTAGAACAGAACATAAAATCATAGTATATTTCATATTCTTTGTAGACAACAGGTTCCTTTAAAATTGTAAAATCTTACAATAAACCCCATATAGTTGTAATATTTTTTATAACTTTCTTACGAATTTCGGCACGAAATTCTTCAGATCCATTAATACAGAATGATATCGCCCTAAATAAACAGTTTTCATCACCTACAATAGGTATTATACAATATTTTCGACACGCCATTTTGATGGAATTGTTGGGATTATTGATGAAAACAAAAAGTCATTGCAAAATTAAAATGTTTATTCCAGAAACAACTTCATTCTCTCATTTAACAACACTGCATTCCGTAAAAGTTTTTTTTTAACAACAACAAATTTTTTTGTTGTCAGTCTTATTTAATTAAATATTAACTAAAAAAAGATAATAATATTTATAGATATGTCTTAACAAAATCGACTGCTATTAAAACCAAATTATAGAGATGTTTTAACAAAATCGTCTGATATTAAATTTAAATTAAATTGGAATGAAATGCAAGAGCACTGCATACAAATGAAAAAATACTATTTTAAACCTGCGAAAAAAACCCCGGAACATTCTGATTCGTTAGTTATTTGAAAGAAGTGACGTAATAAATTGGCGAAATCAGTGCAGTTTTTGAGGCTCGGGAACACGGCACTATTTTGCAAATAAACCTCCGTTATTTCCGTTTATTTTGCAATATATCTCTAAAATTAAGGGTTGTTGGCGGCAGACGACCCTTGATGACGTATTTAGACGTCATAAGCTTTCATCTGAAGTAAAAATTGTAGAAATCCGTCCTGTGGTTGTGGTTGGCGAACTGTCTAAAGGTTTCCCCATAGAGAATGTATTGTGGAGAAATGTTTTTTCGATTTCGTTCGAAAATTAAGGGTGCTGGGCGGCAGACGATCCTTGATGACATATCTAGACGTCATAAACTTTCATATGAAATAAAAATTGTCGAAATTCGTAGGGTGGTTGTAGCTGGCGAACTGTCTAAAGGTTTTCCCCCTATACAGAATGCATGGTGGACAAATGTTTTTTCGATTTCGTTCGAAAATTAAGGGTGGTGGGTAGCAGGCGACCTATGATGACATATCTAGACGTCATAAGCTTTCATATGAAACTAGCTGCATGGCCCGGCGTTGCACGGGCAATCTTGAATAATGGGATATTCCCGGGCGGAGAGAAGTGAGATCACGTGAGGCCTTGGGATCCATATTTTTTCATATGCCCGGCCCCGGTTTTTTTTTTTTGCTACAAATATTGTCACTTACTTTCCCCAACAAATGTAAATATTCTTTCAAATCTAGTCTTTTTATTACTAATTTTCATATGCCCACCACCGGTTTATTTTTTTACACATATTGTCGCTAACGTAAACGTTACGTTCCCCAAAAACGTAAAAAATCCTTTGAATCCTATATTGTTTAATTAAAATTTTTAAATCCAACCTTTTAATTACCTTATAGTTAATAACCCAGCGTTTCTCAGAATCCAGAAATGAATAAATATTTTCCTCCAACAAACTTAAATGTTGCGAAACACCGTACGACAAAAAAAGGAAGGAAAAATGCAAGAAAACGATTTTTGTCCATTGTTAATAAATCAAAACACAGAAGCGCGCTCAAAAAGGAATACCAACTTCCGTTAAATAAATAAAAAAATGCAACACCGGATGCGAAAACGTATAATAGGGGGAAAAAGAATCCGCCGTGAATGAATTCACCATGCTGCCAATAGATGGCAGCACGTCAATTCAATCATTTTGACGTTTTTAATTAATATCTTTTTAACTAATTACAATTTCGGAATTTAAATAGTCGAAATGGATTCCTTGGATTATTTTCAATCTTTTGGTACTTACGGCTAGTTTCAGGATTCAGTGGTTCGTGAGAAGACAGAAGGACTTACATACATACGTCTGTTGACGTTCGAATTTTAATAGGATAGATAAAAATTATCGAAATCCGTCGAGTGGTTGGGGCTGGCGAACTGTCTGAAGGTGTTACCAAATTATTTTAAATATATAAATGGTATAAATTTTGATAAAACTAAACCCACGATAAGAAGGATTGGGTTGAATTTGATTTTCATTCAAAAATAAAGTATAATTTAAATTTATTATGGTAAGATTTTAAGGAAAAAGTAAAGTAGCTCTTGTTCCGTTTTTGCAAAATTATTATTGAATGCAAAAGGATTTATATATAGAAAAAATACATTTTATGCGTTGTTAGAGACTTAGTTTTGCCCTTATTGTTTTAGATTAATCCTTGAAATTTCACATTGTAAAAATGATAAACTTTTCGTTAAAAATGAATTTTTGGCCTCCACTTGATGATTGTATTCCTCAGGCAGTAATTTTTATGGTTACTTATGATTGCAATTTGAAACAGTCATATAAAAATAATAGGAATTATGTAAATGATCAAATATTTCGAAATTAATTATTAATAAAAAATTACTGACAATGGTATTCATATGTCCTCATTTCTGGAGAACATGTGAATACCATTGTCACTAGTTATAATATGTACTATATAATACAGGGATAGTAAGAAATAAGTTTCCCACTTCAAAGGGCTCTAGAAGCATTCTATTGGTCCAAATGAGATAAAATTTGAACTACAGATAATTCAAATGATGCGCTTGACCTTTATTAAAGAAAAATATTAGCACAAAAACCGCCGATAGGTGGCTCTGTAATACACAGAAAAACATTTAATATGCTTTATAAATATTAAATTATTATTACAATGTACTCTAATCGCAGAACCATATTTTCCACAGCTGAACGGAGTGAGTCTGCCGGAATATCAAGAACATGGCGCCGAATGCTGTTCTTCAGATCTGGCAGAGATGCTGGCCTTTTACAGTAGATATTGTCCTTCAGGAAACCCCACAACCAGAAGTCGCAGGGGGTGATATCTGGTGAACGAGGAGGCCATGCTGTTGGAAAATGACGGCTGATCACTCGTGTATCTGTGAAATACTGTCTTAGCAATTGCTTTACACGACGATCAACGTGAGGAGGTGCGCCACCCTGCATTAAAATGATGTCCTGAAGGCATCCACGCTGTTGAAGTTGTGGGATTACAAAATCCATTCAGCATATCACGGTACCATTGTCCTGTGACGGGACAGGTTTGGATTCCATTTGCGGTTATCTCTTCAAAAGTCAATTGACACTCTATAGAACCTAGAGCTACTCACCTAGCAGAGATGTATTTTGAAGGTTGACAATGTGCACCTTGAAGGTATTTTTAAAATTTTTTGTAATCAAAAATTGCATAATTAATTCAAGGTGTTAGTAAGATGTAATTAAGTAAGGTCAATAATAATAATATGGATGGTTGAGGGTTGAAGAGAACCAAATCCATGAGCTTCAGTGGTGTAATCACAAAATAAACAGTACCGGGACGCTATAACCTGGGTGACGAAAATCGCACTGTTTTCAGGACGTTTTCACAATTTTTTGTTATTTTTTTTCGTAAAAAAGGCAGTGCCAGAACGACATTCCGTGTGTTCCGGCTCCACTAGACCTCCGATGAGCTTTATTTATGAGAAAAGAGATCTCAAAATTTGTTAGTTGCATTTAAAATAACAGTGGACTTTTAATTGTTATTGCTCCTTGGTGTATAAAAGTTGAACTATGGACTTGAATCATTATCTATATATATATATAAGGCAATGTTCGCATGTATGTGTCTTATAGACTAAAAACTACTGGACCGATTTACTCGCGGGTTTTTGCAAAATGATCCGCATTGTCCGAGGAAGGTTTAAAACTATTCAAATCGTCGATCTGACCATTATAAAGAAAGTTACAGGCCTAATAAAATATTAATGTTTGGCTACCGTTGGCGATGGTTGAGAAAACGATTGGCGCAACTTCTACGCTGGCGCAGGGTTGCTTTTTGAAAACAGGGTTGTTTTCCGGCGTCGCGTCGACCTCGCGATCAGAGGCAGAGTTGCCCTATTGGCCTTTTTATGGCTTTTTTTACTTATGACTTTTAGAATAATTTTACGTTTTTTAAATAAACTATTGATATGACACTTATCAAATTGCCCACAATGAGCTGTCAAACGAAGTAGTTTCAGAAGTTAAATTGCCACCATTGAAGGCACCACTTGAGCCATTGTTCTCATTGGTCGATGGTACTACAACACAATCGAAGTATTTTTTCAATAACATAAACACATGCTTTCAAATGACTTCGTTTGGTGCAACGAATACAATAACTGAGAATTACATGCCAGCATTCAAGATTTAAGGACAAATATATAACACAGCAGGCTCTTTTTTACCATTTACGGATGCTGACCACAAATTTTTGCAAATATATTTCATTAGAAATTCAAGTGATCAAGTAAATCGATACACACACATCAAAATTCATTTAATACATGTATATATTCTCAAATCTAGCAATAGCAAAGCATTGCCGGGTTCAGCTAGTTACACATAAAATATAACATTCTACACTACTATAGCACTGTTAATGCAAAATGGGCAAAATCTTTGAACCCTCCACATGAAAACTCCACATGAAAAAATAAGAGAACAAGAAAAAAAAGCCATTTTGAGCATTTTTGCCATCTCTCGAAACATATTTTATGAAACCTTTTATTGATTTAAGAAAACTTTTATAGGTATTTTGTGTCATATCAATATGAGAGACTTGGTCAAAATCGGTCTATGTGCTAGTAGCTGACTTTGGAAATGAGATCATAATTTTAAATAAACATCAAAACTAATGAATTTTCGAAGTGTATGCTTGAAAGTATATGCCAGACCAACCAAACTAAGCTACGGTCAGCAGCTTTCCTTTTTCAAGTTGATTTGCGCTTAAAATTCTTTTTGATATGTAGTAAAGCATGCTTATCAATCAGATATGTTCGTTTAACGATCTTGTATGTCAGTTTTTAAGAAATCATTAGTTAGCCTTAATGATGACACGACTTCATTTGACGCGAATACTTGATTTAATTGTAATTCAAATGGTATAATGTATAGCACATAAGTAGTACTGTCGAATGGGTGGATATATTTTATAGATGTGTTTTGAAGCCATCCATCATTTTAATGATCTTTTGTCTCTTTAATAACAATATTCCAAAGGAATAATTTTCCCCTAAATCATTCTAGATGTTTTTAGATTTCCATTCGTTTATGACTGTGCGCAAAAATCACGAACACTTTTATTAGCCCCAGACTAAATATGTGAGCACGTGTTCATTACATATCGTGGACAAGGGCAAAATGTCTTCTAGAGAGGGATAGTCTCACAAAATGTTAATTTTATATGGGAAAAATAACCCCTACAGCCTTTTCTCTGTATTTAACATATCAAAATTAACTCAAGGTATGTTAAGCACCGACTTGGTATCCTGTAGTATTTCTAAAAAAACTGCCTTTTTTGTTAAGAAAACACATAATCTAAATTAAAGACCCGAACAGAGACTTTTACGTATGTGGCGATATTTGTGAAGAATGATTGTCACACACTATCAGGTGAAAAATACAGTGGCGCGCCCAGGAAACTTTATCTATTTTTCGCTAGCCCTCTCGACTCATTCGTCGACTTTTTAGTGTCTTGGAGATGAATGGGCAAAGGATATATACTGCCTGTCCGCAACGAGAACTCTCGCAGCCAAATTGTCTAGTTTGTGGCGGTCGCTATAGAAACAGGTTATCGTGGGAAGAATCCATTTTTAGTAGGTAGAAGGTCATTCAAATGTGTTCCGCCGCAAACTGGCGCCAAGAATAAAAAAACTCCTACTTCCGTTGGATTCCTCCTATTCGAGATGGATCTTCCCTAGCATAACCTGTTTCTATAGCAACCGCCGTAAACTAGGCAATTTGGCGGCGACTGTTCTCGTGGCGGACAGAGAGTATATGCCTCGGGCGTCAATGAATCTTTGGGGGGAGGGTTAAGCACCGCGAAGATAATATTTTTGGCATTACTTTGTGTTTTTAATCCCAGAAATCAACTTATGAAAAGGGGAAAAATGAAATACTAATCAATGGGCGCCACTTAGTCTCGCTACGCCACTGTCGATTTCAATCCTTATGAACGTAAATATATTCAAAAATATTGCATTCGCCGCGTCCCCCAAGACCAGCGCCAGGGGCATCTATACCATCCTTGCTCACTCCTCGCTACGCTACTGTCGATTTCACTCCTTATGAACTTAAATATATTCAAAAATACTGCATTAGCCGCGCTCCCTAAACTAGCGCCAGAGGCATCTATACCACCCTCCTCGCTACGCCACTGGCAAAATAGGCCCTATTATGGAACTCTCCATGTTGTGATTCCAGGCATCATCGGGCCACATGATGCGACAATTGGGGCATCTGTTTACAGTTTCCATTTTAAAATTGTAGAACTACAAGTTAACCGTTAGTTGAAATATTAAACATATCGATGTCTCATCCACAATTTTGTGGAGCTGTTTCTATAGATGACACATTAACAGGATGTCATTTTCAATTCTTGGAAGTATATTTAAGATCTTTTATAAAATTGAGCATTTATCCGTGTGTATATTTTAAGTACATTTCTCAAAGAAATTTATTGCTAGTTTTAAATCTAATGATGATGCTTGAAACACTTGTTAAATGCTTATTTGAAGGGAAAAAATTAAAAAGAAAAAGGAAGTTTCAAGTTAAATGCAATTACAAAACAGCTTTAGGTCGCGAATATTCTATAGCAAGCAACATCTGCAACACTACACCTGCTACCGTGTCTAGCAGCTGTTACGTTCTTGTAATTAGTTCTCTAACTCAGTGATTCACAGCATTGGTATGCATAACTTCTGGGATTCTATTTTAAACTGTTCATAGTAAAGCAAAGAAAAATTACAAATGGGGAAACACATGTGAAATAAAAAAAAATTATATATATGTAATAATCTCACTTAATTTTACTTTAAATTTTAATATTATATATTTTAAAATCTTAGTACAATACTAACGTATTCCAAAATCACTTTTCTTAAACTCCAGTTTTGTTTTATTTCCAGCGTTGGAAGTATATTAAATCACGTATTTTGGCATATTTATTACTAAAAGAATATTTTAATCGCTTCCACGCGCCCACAGAAAATCATGACGGCGTCTTCTTGGCGCCAGACTTTTCCCTAAAACACTTACATAATTTATGAAAATAGCTAATATTCCCTTCACTTTGAACACGTGTCCATATGTTAAATCCCTATCTGAGAGAATGCAGGGATTTTCCATTCTCTTTTGACTTGAAACTTTCATACCAAATGTATACATATTCCGCCATTCTCTCATATATTGATAATGAATAAAAAATAATTATTCACTCGGCCTGTTTATTACTTAACGACTACACCAAAAAATTATTATTGCATATACATAAAATGATTCCGTTGTTGTAGTCATTGAGTAAGGAACAGGCCGAGTTATTAACTAATTTTTATTTATTATCAAAATATTTAAGTCAATTTTAGGAGAGTGGCGGGCATACATGCATTTTAGTTTAGGTTTTCAAGTCAAAAGAGAGCAGAAAATCCCTGCATTCTCTCAGATAGGGACACGTGATCAAAGTTAAGGGAATATTAGCTATTTTTAGTAAATTACAGAAGTGTTTGAGGGAAAAGTAAAATCGCTGATTTCGCGATTTATATGGGCGCGTGGAAGTAATTAAAATATTCTTTTAGTAATAAATATGCCAAAACGTGAGATTTAATATACCTCCAGCGCGGGAAATAAAACGAAACTGGAGTTGAAGAAAAGTGATTTTGGAATACATTAAGATTTTACTAAGATTTTAAAATATATAATATTAGAATTTAAAGTAAAATTAAGTGAGATTATTACATATATATATATAAGATCAGGCTTTAAAAAGGTGAAAGGCAGTCCATTTTGAACATGGAAGAGACAATATTTGCTTAAATCTTCTTTTATTCAGGCATTACGTTATTTCTTCATAGGTAAAGTATTTAATTTTTACGTAGCTCCATGACCAGTATTCAGAGGGTTACGCCTGAGCGGCGGATTGTTGTTGAAACTTTACATGCTGGAGTGAAAAAGGGCAGAAATGAATGCGCAGAACGCTTAAGTACCCAGAAAAGGGGATTTCCCCTTTAAAAACCCGTGACTTGAAAAGAAAGTTGTAGTGTGTTTATTATGATGAAAGTAGAGGTATTTAAAATGAGGTGTCGTTAAGATTATTTAGGAAAGTTAAGAAATTAAAATATCGCATATATATATTGTTTGAATCTTGTTATTAGTACATTATTATTTCAAAGAAAGATTTCATCGATAATGCTTTAACTAGATTTATAATATGTATAAAAATAAAAAAGTTACTGACTTTTCAGATAACATATGTAAATGCCATTATTAGCCACTAATGTGTATAAGTTCAGTTTAGAGAAGAATAATTTTCAGAACTGTTCAGGAAAAAATGGAATTTGCCCTTCAACAATACAATCATAAGCATGCAATCAATGTTGCTTTCCATTTTGGTTGCATGCTTATGAATTTGCAATTAAAAAATAAAATAAAATCGGAGTGCCATAAATAAGTCAAGTAATTAAAACATTTTTACTTTCTTGTATACGAAGTATACAAAGAGAAAGTATTGTAATCGTCAAAATCTCGAGATTTTGACGAATCTCCACGTTTTAGACCTCCCCAAGTCCGAAAAACACAATTTTGGAATTATGTCTGTCTGTGTGTCTGTGAACTCGATAACTCAAAAACTATTAGAGCTACGGGGATGAAATTTGTCTTTACACATAATTTGTAGGTTTCTATCAAATTTTGGACAAAATCTGTCAACGGGAAGTCTGTCTGTCTGTCTTTCCACAGTCATGTGAACACTATAACTCAAAAACTTGAATAGCTAGATGGATAAAAATTGGTACACAGTTTTATCGTCATGAATATAGGTCCGTATCAAATTTTGGGACATATCCGACAAAGGGTTGACTATCTGTAGGTCTGTATAATCGTATACTTTTAAAAATTATATCTTATAAGCCCTTTGGCTTAGATAAATAAAAATTGGTATGACGGTTGTTAACATTAATTATAGATTTGTGCCCAAATTTCGTTCCAATTGGTTAAAAAAAGGCGTTTAAATTGAATATTCAATTTTTTTGAAATCCGATTCTCCATGCGCATGCGTGCTGTTAACAATCTCTGTGCACGCGGCAGGATTGCATCACTTTGTCCTTGAGCCGGCAAGAGTGGAAGCAGTGTGTGTTTTTATCGGCACGCATCTCTTTGAATATGATTCTTTACCTAAATATTTTACAATCACTATAATCTGCAATGAAGAACCTTCTGATAGTCATTGCATTCTGGGTTACACTAGGTTCGAATTTTTTTATCCACGCGGGGGGAGGGGAAACAGCACCTTTTTGGGAAAGTATACGAGAAAGTTTAGGGGAGACCACTCCCGCTGGGTCCAAATATTAATTTCTCCCTCTCGATACTTCCCGCCAGGGCCATCACGAGTTCGTGGATGAAAAGCCGCCGAATAAGTAAGCGGATTCTCGCTTCCCTAGTGGGCTGAGTTACCCCTACTCTGAAGACGTACCTCCTTCGGGAGCGGTTGGGCAGTGGCCAATGATGGCTCTTAGGAATCGACCCTCAGTTTCGATTAAAGATCCTCGGATCCTTAGACAGGGCAGGGTTAACCATAATGGACTGGATCACCTCACCTTGCCTTAGCGTCCGGGATTCTGAATGATAGTGGCCGTTACGACAGCTTGAGTACTGAGGCCGGAGTCCTAGTAGCCCATCACCGGGCCACGCCCCGATCCCTCCTGAAGGAGGTACTTACTATCACTGGTGGAGGGACCCAGAGCCCCACCTTTACTATGCCCACAGAGGAAGCGAGTTCATGCTTACTTATCCGGCAGCAACTCTTATCTGTATATTTACGATGCCCCCCGTGGGGGTAGGGCAGGGGTAAATCGACTTATGGTTTCCTTCTGTATAAATGAATGAAAATCTTGGTGAAAGATGTTCCAATTTTATTCATGCAGTTTTTGGTTTAATAGTATCTGTTTGCTGTTGCAATTGAATCAATCGAAATTCCGCTTTAATAATTTAGATCTTATTTTTGGAAAAAGCGGATAGCTAATTAAAATTTGGTGTCATTTAATATTAAGTAATCAAACACAACAGTATTGATAAGTCGGGAAGTACACAGTCCGAAAATATTCCAAAAATCTTTTCAAAGGGAACCAGTGGCGGCTCCTCTATTTGTGCACATGAGCACGTGAACCCCCAAAGAAAAACGGAGAAATAAATTTATTAACAAATTAAATAAAATAATATTAAATATACTTCCAGATTTTTGTCAATTTCCAGGATTAGTTTTCCCCATTTTAAATACGCTAATACGTGGCTAACGTACTGTATTGTATGTTACTGCAGCACAGCGCACTTGGTCTTTTCCTCGATCGCACGTGAGATCGAAGAAATGCCCTTGAAAACCAACTTATAGAGACAGAAGCGGACCGAGGAGCGGAAGGCGAAAGGCACGGCCGATACCATTCCATTCGCACGTCTTCAGTGTGCGGAAGCTCGCCGGAGTGCGCCTTCTTTGCAGTTTTCTCGTTCGAATTCTCCCTCGGTTTTGCTGTATTCGGTTAGTTAATTCGTTTTTTATTATTGCTATTATTTTTCGATATATATATTGCTATTATTTTACGAACTAGTGTAAACAGTTAAAATGGCACTTTGTAAAATCAGTGTTTCGGAACTAAAGCAATTGCATTTTTCAACATTGTGTTTGGAAAGAAAAATTGAATTGAAATTACTCAGGCCAACACCTTTTCTAAACCTTATCCAGGTGACGAAATGTGAGACTAGAGATTTCAAAAGGGAATTCAAACCCGATTTATATGAGAAATGTTCGTGGATTTGTGGATGCGAATCAACTAACAGACTGTTTTGTTTTCCATGCCTCCTGTTTGCAAAACAGAATGGTGATTCAAGTTGGGTGAGCTACGGTATTGCTGATTTATCACATCTAACTCAGAAAATAAAAAAGCATGAATGCTCACAATCTCATTTAAACTCGATCTAATTTGCTAGGAAAAATGGATATTCGCAAACAACTCGACATTGCATTTCGTTCAAATGTTAAAAGACATAATGAGAAAGTTACCAAAAATCGTTATGTTCTAACAAAAATCATTGATTGCATTCTGTTTTGCGGTGCCTTTGAGCTTGCACTTCGAGGACATGATGAACGCGAGGATTCATTAAATACGGGAGTTTTTAGAGGTCTTATCAACTTCTCGGCAGAACATGATTCGTCTCTTAAAGACCATCTCACTAGTGCCATTGTTTTTAAAGGAAAGTCAAAAGAAATTCAAAATGATTTATTAGACTGTATGCTCACTGTTTGTCAGAACCACATAAAAAATGAGATCTCAAAAGCAAGTTTTGTTTCAGTAATAGCAGATGAAACTACTGATGTGTCATCAATTTCCCAATTGGTTGTCGTTTTTCGATACGTTTTAAGTAACGGACAACCGGTTGAGAGATTCTGGGGATTCACGAATCCACCTGGGCATGATGCAAAATCTATAGCTGAATGTATCCAAGCAAGTTTGGAAAAAGCAGTAGCAAACCCGAGAAATTAATGTCGCAGAGCTACGACGGTACAAACGTGATGATTGGTCAACACGCTAGTGTTCAAGCTTTTATTCAATGTGCCTACAAGAATGCGCAATATGTGCATTGCTACGCACATCAGCTCAATTTGATTGTTGGGCAAGCAACCAGTCAGAATCAGCAAGTTCGAGTATTTTTTTCCAACCTGAGTGATATTACTAACTTCTTCAATAAATCTCCACAGAGAATTGCTATTCTAGATGAAACTGTTAGGAAAGGATACCCCATGGTTCAGCTACTAGATAGAATTTTAAGAGTCAAACCATCAATACAGTGTATGAATATAGGGAGCAGTTGATTGAATGCATGGGAAAAATAGAGTCAACATCTTAACAAGCTGTTGCAATAAATCAAGCAGAGGCTATTCGCCGTATGTTAGAAGACTCGAAATTTGTGTTTTGGCTTACAGTGTTTCACAATATTATTCCACATGTCGATGTGTTATACAACCAGCTTCAGAGAACACGAACTGATGCAGCACTCATTAGAAAGCAAGTAAACCTTTTCCAGCAGTCATTAGAGAAAGAAAGGAAGAGAATGGACACAGTGACAAGGGAGATATCGGCATCATATGAAACTTCAAGAAAAAGAAAGAGAGAAAATATTCATATAAATAGAACTGTAGCAGCTAGAGAGATATGTGATTTTATTACGAATCAAGTAAAAGAGAGATTTTGTTTTATTTCTCACTACTCTGCTGTTTCTCTCCTCGAAGCTCCAAAATTCCAGGAGTACGAGAAAAAGTTTCCAACTCAGATTCTTGACCAAACAACTGATGTTTTTTCCATGTCACAGAAGGACAGTCTGAAAACTGATCTAGGAGTAATTTACAGAAGATCAGATTTCAGAAATATGACTAGTGCTATTAGTCTTCTACAAGTTATTATAGAAGACAATTTGCAAACTACGTTTTCTGAGACCTACGAACTATTGCTAATTATTGTTACCATTCCAAAGACCACTGCTGAAGCTGAGAGATTCTTCTCAACTCTAAAACGAGTTAAGACATTTTTAAGTAGCACTATGAGCGAGAACAGACTAAGCGCTCTAGCTATGCTCTCAATTGAAAAAAGAATGATCAATGACATACCTAAATTCAATGAAAGCGTTATTAATTTGCTTGCCTCAAAAAAGACAGACGAGTTGATTTAATTTACAAAAATTGTAATTGATTATTTTGTAATAAAAGTTCAAAGATATATTGTAAGCAATATTATGGTTTTATTACATTCCATTGTAAGAAATAAAATGTTACATTCTTTTTACCTATGACAACTTGTTATTTTTTTAGTTGCATAGTTTTCTTTTAACTTGTGAAAACGCAAATGTATTTTAACTTGTAAGTTACGTCATATCTAGAGATTTAATTTTCGAAATTTGTTTTGTGAACCTCCATTTAATTCACCCACGAGCCGCCACTGAAGGGAACTATGAATGGACTCCAATCAATGACGAATTTTCCATTTAGTTCGATAACAGTTCGCCATCTTTCTTGTAGCTTTATAAAACTTCTGGTTATTATAAACATTTAACTAAAACAGGTCAATTCTCATTTAAAGTTTTTGTATCCAAGAATTTTTCTGAAACTGAAAATAAACGATAATCTGATTGAGCAAGGTCCGGGCTATAGGGTGGATGCAACATCTTTTCCCAAGTACACCCAATGATCTTGTATTAGTCACTAAAAATACTAGAACTCTGGCATTGTCATTGAGAAGCATGATTCCTAAATAATTTGCCGATTCCCGACGTTTCTTTTCCATTATTTCATCCATTTTATTGGTTGTTGCCAGTACATAATACGAATTAATCGTTTGGTGGCTCGGGAGCAACTCAAAATACAAAATACCTTCGTAATTCCACCAAACTAATAGCACATCTTGTCTTTTGATCCAATTCAGCTTTACATCTGGTTTGTGCTGGTTCATCATGTTTGCTTCCAGGGTCTTTTTCGTATTCGATATTATGATAAACAATCCATTTGTCTTCACCAGTAGCCCATTGCAATTAGGTAAAATAGGGCAAAAAATTTATAAAGTTTTAAATTTTGGTCAAACACTCCTTGGACCTCAAGGATATGAGAACAGAAAAGTTTCCACCCTTCAGGGGGGAGCTTCCCCCTTTAGGGGAAAAAAACTGAACTGAAGTGGGTGTTTGGTCAGTTTTTCCTAGATTTCTTTATCCCTACACATTCAATGTTAAACATCGTGTATATGAATGTTGTAGAGCATAAAATTCTGCGTCGAATGAGTACCAACATTATATATTTTGTTATAGTAGTACGATTACAAACTCTTATCAAAGTTGCAATGATTTTTCCAATTTTCAAAAAAAATTCATTATTCTCACAAAAAACGACGGATACAATCAAAGATGCTGTCTAAATAAAGTTTGTATGTTTAAGTATTCACTTTTGTAAGCAAATGCATATGTCGGTGCAACAACACTAGAGCGCTAGTGTGGTGTGGAAGTTAGGAGAGAGCGTACAAGTAGTTCAAAGGAATTAGACCAAAACACGACAAATAGGAGAAAAATTTATAAAGTTTTGAAACTTTAGTCAAATACTTTTCTGACATGAAGGAAATGGGAACCGTAAAATTTCCATCCCTGAGGGGGAAGCTCCCCCCCCCTAACCCCCCTCGGACTTGCAAAAACCATCAAAGCACAAAATGATAGTACCCAGCTTATAAAAACAATTATTAACATTGTTTATCTTTTTAAATGAAATAAATTATTTTCATAAATATTCTAATTATATGTAGCTTCGTGCAGGCCATGCTTTTCTTACGGAAATTTATTTCTATGAATAAAAAAATGAACAAACATTGAAAGTAAATCACAGAATTATAGTTGTTTCTCAATAATTTTTCATTTGTTAAAGTAGTAAATTAACAAAAAGTTTATTTATTAAGCTATTTATTATATCTGAGATATTATTCATGTCATTGACCTTGAATAATAGCCCGCATGCCCAGCGTCTGGCCGCCTAGCAGACATAACAAACGTCAGCCACGTGTTATGTATCATGACACAACTTCAGGGTTCTGTGGAAAGGGAAAACTACAAGCAGTGCAATTGTTCAATCGCAGTAAATACTTACAAGATATCCCTGAGATCTTTAATAACCCTAAATCTACTTATACTGACATCGAAAGAGCTGGAGAGAGGTTCATCTTCGCATTGTACAGCAACCCGAAGAAAGAGGGAAGTAGCTTGAATAAGATGAGGTATGACTGTTTCAATCAATTTGTAGGTCAAGCGAGTTCTGCTATTCTTCTCTCCAAGTTACCTCCAACCACAGAAACTGCACATCAATACTGCCCTCGAACATTCCACCAAGTGCAAACATGGCAAGGAGAGAGTTTGAACCCATCGAGCTGGGGATGGAAGTTAGTGAATAAGTCGTTGACGCTCATATACACTATTAAAGGACCAAAGTCAGCTAAAATAGTGTCTCTAATTACTTATGGATGTAATAAAGGTCGTGGAAAAAAATGCAAAAGTGTCAGAGTTAACCTGCGTTGCAATACTTAGTGCAAAAACTACCGAGGTGAAAGCTGCATTAAGGTATCCGACTGGTTTAAAATCGTCGTTTTTGATGAAATTATCAAAAAGAAACTTATGACTTAATTTTGTAGCCTGTTTAATCAGCTTTCTAAAACTGTCACTTTTTACTCTACGTGAATTACAAATGGAGTTACAGCTGTTTTATTACCGAACTGTAAGCATTATTTTATGTTGCATGAAAACTTTAAATGTGTTTTCTGAGAAATGATATTTATGAGGAAAACTGTCGACCGTAACAATGATTTCTCAAAAGGTTATTCAAGTATTGATATGAAATTTTCTGAGATTGTTTTCTGTAATATACTTGATATTTTCCTCTAAAAACTAAGGTCAATCTTAAAATCAAGTATTATTTTTAAGTGCTTAAATATAAACGAAAAGCATTTTTTATGAAAAATTACCAGTTTAGTAACTATGTTCAGCTATATCTCAAAATTATTTTGAAGTACAAGAAATATTTTAGAGCATAACACAGATAGATAACTGTCATACAAATGTACTCCTACAAGGATTTATGTATATTTAGAATATGATTTTGTCTGTGGCTGTTAGCGTAAGGCAAATATTTTAGTCATTTTTCTTCAAATTTCTCAGTTTTTTTTAAAAAATATTATTTTGAAAGCCTAATTTTACAATATTTTCATAGTTTTAAAACATATGCAGTTGAAAAATAACATTAAAAAATATATACAAGTTATTTTTCAAAAAAAGGTCTCCGAACACAGTCGAATACCTTAATACCGAAGCAATAGACATCGACGAAGAAGATAATGATATGATATAAGTAAGAAGGAGCAATTACATTATTATACATTATCTGTGCAGAAATAATTTTAATCTCAATTATATTGCTAAATGAAATAATTTGTATTGAAATGTTGTGGTAAATATTTTTCCCACTTTCGATACTCTTTATAATTCTTGATTTATGACATTTTTCGAATTTTCAGTTTAAAGAAAGTTATGTGTTATTTAATGTTAGAAAAGCCTGGGTTTTAATCTGTGTTACAGGTTTTCGCTTCTAAAATGAAATGCAAATAAATAAAAAAAGACACTGACTTGTCCACATAGACTTTTAAGAACATCCGTGATTTTGATAGTTTATTAAAACATTTAATTGGCAATTTAAAATTAATTATAGAAAAAAATTTAATATTTTTTATGTTGTTTTTTACAGGAAAATTATGCCAGATACAAGCTTAAATCTGTCGTCATAATTTATAGAGAACTTAATTACTTATGTGTACAAAGAATCATAATTATTGCATGTTTTATAAGCAAGATATCGCCTTTTCATGCTTTCTCTTTTTCGAAGTTTCGGGGGTGGGATGGACGGAAGCTTCTCCCTCAGGGATGGAAACTTAACGGTTCCCGTTTCCTTGATGTCAGAAGACTATTTGGCCAAAATTTCAAAGCTTTATAAATTTTTCCAGTGGCGAATCCAGGATTTGGGTCTGGGGGGGGGGGGGGGGGGGCAAAAAAATTTTGTATCGATGTGACGAATGCCATACATTATGGCTTATGTAAACCAAAACACTTTAAATTTACAGACTTTACTCACCTCACAATAAGAATCATAAAAAACAATACAATACTTTCGATAATTTGATGAAAAATACAATGAAATAACTAGCCAAAAAAATTATGAAAAACTTCGATATGTCTTCGATCGCGTCAACGCTACAAGTACAAGTGGAATGACTAGAAAAGTAGGAAAATTTTCGAACCTGTCAAGCCAGGAAGCAATATTGTCACGTTTTTATGATTTTTTTAAAAAAGAGAAATTAAAAACGAACAGGTTGTAGTGATTATAAATAAAATCAAGAATTCTGACTTAGCTCTAGGGGGGGAGCTGCAGCCCGATAGGCCCCTGGATTCGCCACTGAATTTTTCTCCTATTTGTCGTTTTTTGGTCTAATTGCAATGGACTACTTGCACGCTCTCTCCTTACTTCCACACCACACTAGCGCTCTGGTATTGTTGCACCAACATATGTATTTGCTTACAAAAGTGAATATTTATACATACAAACTTTATTTAGACAGAATCTCTGATTATATGCGTCCTCTTTTGTAAGAACAATGAATTTCTTTTTAAATTAAAAAAATCATTGCAACTTTGATATGAGTTTGTAATCGTACTACTGCAACAAAATATATAGTATTGGTACTCATTCGACGCATAATTTTATGCTCTACAACACTCATCTATACCATTTTTAACATTGAATGTGTAGGGTTGACGAAATCTAAAAAAATTGACCAAACACCCCACTTCAGTTCACTTTTTTTCCCCATAAGGGGGGAAGCTCCCCCTTGAGGGGTGGAAACTTTTCGGTTCTCATATCCTTGAGATCAAAGAAATATTTGACCAAAATTTCAAAACTTTATACATTTTCTTCCCTATTTGCCATTTTTCGATCTAATTGCAATAGACTGCAGTGATCATTCGTTTTCGTTAGCTTTCAGGTACAAATCGCAGTCGTTGATTCATTGAGTTTTGTCAATTTCTTTCAATTCTTGTCAAATCCAAATATCGAGCTTTTTAACGAATCCGAGATTTTGCGAACACCTTTTGATGGTTGAAAATGAACTTGGGGTCTTTCGTTGATTTGAAATATGACGATCCGAACCAATTATAGCTTTATTATGGTTATCTTCAACTTCCGTTGGTGTATCAAAACAATGGTAATCTTCTAGGGAAAAAGTACCAGGATGAAATTCGGTAAATCAGTTCTGACCAGTACTCTCTGTTAAAGCATTACCATAAACTTCCATCTTCCTTTTTTTCGCCTCTAAGAAAATAACGAGAGCTACAAAAATTCCCTTTTTGGCTCTGAATATTGAGATCAACATCAAACTCACGGAACTTAATAAAATTATGCGCAACTTGCGTCATAAGTAGGCTTAAGAAACAGCTACGTGACGTCAAATGGAATAAATCATTCAAAAAGATACTAAAGCCATTTGTATGTAAATACCCAAATTACTTTTGCAACAACCCAATGGTCGCAAAAAGATACTTCCTACGCCTTGTTCTTGATATTTTCCCGAGATGATTTTCTTTCTTTTTTACTTTCCCGTATACGAAGTATACAAACAGAAAGTATTGTAATCGTCAAAAAATTCGAACTCGAGATCTTACGAATCTCCACGTTTTAGACCTCCCGGAGTCCGAAAAACACAATTTTGGAATTATGTCTGTCTGTGAACAAGATAACTCGAAAATATGAGAGCTACGGGGATGAAATTTGGTATGTGGTCTTTAAACATAATTTGTAGGTGTTTATCAAATTTTGGACAAAATCCGTCAACGGGAAGTCTGTCTGTCTGTATGTCCGAAGTCATGTGAACACTATAACTCAAAAACTTGAATAGATAGATAGATAAAATTTGGTACACAGTTTTATCGTCATGAATGTAGGTCCGTATAAAATTTTGGGCCAAATCCGTCCAGACTGAAGGGTTGACTGTCTGTCGGCCTGTATAATTTACCATTGAAACCAATCCGCTATCTCCACGCGCATGCGTACGGAAGCAATCGTCTGTGCTCCCGAAAGGAGCGAATTACGTCAGTTTGTCCTTGAGACGGCAAGAGTGAAACCTAGCAGTGTGCGATAAATGCGTTTTAAACGGTACGCATCTCTTTGAATTCTTTACTTCGATATTTTTCAATCACTATAATGAAAAACCTTCTGATAGTCATTGGATTCTGGATTACAGTAGGTTCGAATTTTTTTATCCACTCGGGGGGAGGGGAAACGGCACCTTTTTGGGGAAGTATACGAGAAAGTTTAGGGGAGAACACTCCCGCTGGTTGTTTCATACACCATACTTGAATTTTTCTTCTCAAAATCGAATTGAATTATACAGATTGATCACTTTATACATGCCCCAAAAGCTAATTTCTAAACCGTTTGATTTTAAGTTGTTTTAGTCAATCAATATACAGCTGAAAAAATTACGATGTCTAAATTTTTATACAGTTCCGCTGTCCTATTAGTCACATTGAGGTATATAAATATGCTTGCCACACTAAGGATTGAATGTCTTAAAAAGGCAAAACAGCAATAATAGAGGCAATTTATTTGGTGTGCTACCTTGTACATTTCTGTAAAATTAAGATTTACAGTACTTTTTTTAATCTCTCAGGTTTTATTTATTTAATTTTTTATTTCTCCATTGCATTGGAGGTAGCTTTAGTACTCATACCACACCTTCTGACATTTTTGTAAAGGCTCCCCTGGAAATTTCTCTGAATTTATAAAAATAAAAAATGAAAATAATTATAAAATGTATAAAAACAATCATTTTTTAAAAAATACTAAAAAAACAAAATAAAAACTACAAAAAAAATCTCCATGAAAAATCAACAAAAAAATTATTTAAGTTTTTCGTTAGTGTTTCCCTCACTAGATGGAGATAGGTGTGCACACCTATAAACAAAGTTCACTTTTTAGCACCGTTTCTTTCCATTCCCCTTCTTAAGAGGTAAGACATTTTAAACTCTTCTTTTTGAACTATGTTTAAAAGACTGCTTTTAATTTCTTCTTTGTGGATAAATGTTTTTTCTTTCCACTTTATTCCGGAGTTGGTTCAGGCCTTAGAGGAAAATTCAAACTAAATTTAGACCTTAAAGTCTTTTTCCTCTACAGAAAACCCATTCTGGTTTTGAATCTGCATGGAGGATGGCCTCTGATGATGTCATTCACTGGATTCTTATTCCTCCTCGTTGTTTGTTATTATTTTTGTATTTTTAACTCTTTCAGAATTAAATCTTCCTATATTTCTGATTTTTATCCTTGTCACACTAACATTTTAAACAAAACAAGTTCCACTCTTCTGTGACTAAAACTGACCGAATTATGAAGCTTTGAATATCACCATTTTAAGCCAATCAACGGCCGCTTCGAACAAGAGCCGCCAGTTGATTGGCGGATCTTCCCCGACACGGCAATTGAAATGGTCTAAAATAGTGATATTCAAGTATTGCAATCTTCTAAAAATTCGACCTCGACATTTTGATGAATCTTCACGTTTTAGACCTGCCTGCATCCGAAAAATCCAGTCTTTGAATTAGTCTCAGTCAATTTTTCTACGAACACAATAACTCAAAAACGCAACACGATGTAACTTTAATAGCGGTTTTCATGCCAAAATTCAAGATTTCTGTCAAATTGGAGAAGAAATCTGTCGACGAGAAATCTGCTTGTCCCTGTGTGAGCATGTGAAATTGATGCCTCAAAAACACATGAAATTTAATATGGTTTTATTACTAGAATTGTTGATAAATATAAGATTTTGGACCATATCCGTTAATTGGTTGGCTCTCTATATTCGTGTGTGTGTGAACGCATCGGGCTAGATGGGTGAATTTTCGGGAACGCAACAGGCTAGATGGATAGATGCCCGTATGGATTTGGACTAAATCCATCAATGATTTGCCTGTCTATATGTAACGTGGACATAATAACTCAAAAGCTCAAGCAAGATGGATGAAATCTATCTTAGTCTCGAGGTATATTCGGTCTTGAGACCAAAAGTGTAGCTCTATATTAAACTTTGATTCCGGTTGATGAAATGGAAGAAGT
>BGPR01003284.1:80681-94451 GCA_013235015.1 Araneus ventricosus | reverse complement strand
TAGTAGCTCTATATTAAACTTTGATTCCGGTTGATGACATGGAAGAAGTCCAATACGCATGCTCGATTTCCTCTACAATACTGCGAAGTTAAATACAAAACACGGAGTATTGTGAATGTCTACAAGGAAGTCTAGGGAAGAACACTCCCGCTGCACAAATTGATATTTTTTTAAAATTGAACCTTCGAAAGTAATATTGAATTTTAGGAAGGATGAATATCCTGAATACTCACGTATACTTAAAAATTAAAAACATAACCTAAATTGCATTTCGATGCTAACTTATTCGGAGAAAAAATAGTTCCGTTCCATATTACCGTTCATTGGTTTCACTGTGAAACCACAAATTTCTTTAAAACAATAAACAGGGTTCATACACATTTCCTTAAAAAAAATCAAGGACTGTCAAGGACTTTTAAGGACTAAAAAAACCAAATTTATGTCCTTTGACTTTTCAGCTTCATTTGCTAAATCATTTGCTTCCCCATTTGTTGGTACATTTTCTTTTGTTTTAAAAAATCTATTTCTTCCTAGAGCTTTTTATTTCAGTCTTTTCTTTGGATTTTTCACTTTCTAAATACTGCATGTATTTTGCTCTAGCTTAGGTGGCAAAAAGTAAGGACTTTTTAAAAATGGGGCATAAAAATAAGGATTTTTAGGATTAAATGTAAAAGTAAGGACTTTTAAGGACGCGTGCGAACCCTGATAAATGCTAATTTTTTTCCCTTTACATATTTATGATCAGCTAGATGTCTAATACTCATTTTTGAAATAAATTTAGTAATTTTCAAAACGAAACATGCAGTGAACTTGAAAGGGTTAATAGATACAACACTTCATGCCCTGGAAAGTGTTGTGTTTCTATCTGAAATGTCCGTAGGGAAAGGCGTTGAATATACATAACTGAAAAGATGTCATATAATGTTCAAGAAACTAAAATTTATAGATAAAACTAACATGTATTAGGAAGAGTGTTAATAAAGCATTCATTGCATTTTCACTTTTTTAAATATCAGTCGATTGTGTAGGTTTCTCCTGTGAATTTTCTGTCCAAAATTTATTTAAAAATGAATAAACATTGAAAAATATATTAGCTCATTATTTACCTATAAGAATATTAAATTCAATTTCTAGTTCCTCTGTGATATATCTTGTAATTTCGTAGAGCCTAGTTTTATTTAGGTTTTCCCATTTGAATTTTTGATACGAAATTTAGAGGAAATGTTTTGCCATAAAAGAAAAGTTTCTAACTAGGTGGCAAAAGTTGCAACTACGCTTCTGACCTTACTATAAGTAGCTTCGAATGCATGCGGCATAAAAAGAAATTGTTTAACGTCACTTCCGCCTTGTTTCGATATGTCTTCCAAACAGTTATATTCCAGTGAATTACTAATATAATTGCCCAGATCTCTCGGTAACGCTCTGACGTCACCAACAATAAAACTCGCGCCATAGCACTGCGAGACGTTAAACAGCATTATTTCTTTGTTAGAGAACCTAAATTTCAGTAATTTTAAATTTAAAAAAGTAATTGTCGTTCTAATTTCAAATTTAATAGCTCTAAAATAGTAAAATGAAATTTGCTATCGATTGATATAAAAGTTATCTCGCTATGATCAATGGATCCCGAGAAGTTTTAAATTATATTAATCTTACATTTCAAATTAATTTCCGTTTTTTAATAGAAAGTAGTAAATCACGTCAGTGCTATATCATGCGCGTGATATAGTTTCGACGCCACGATGCATCCGATTATTTAGAGCAATCGTGATGATATAATTTGAAATTTTTTGGCAACGTTCAAATTTACACAAAGACATCTGAAATACAAGAAAAATTGTTAAACAACGAAAATTACTTCACACGAAATGTTGTTTACTAAGAGTTTTTTTTGAATAAAGAAATATGTAATTTAAAAAATATTTCCTGTCATTAACAATATGTTTATTTTATTTGTTTTCAATCAATGTTAAACATTTCTCTCGCATATATATCTTTTTAAACACGTCAAATGTGACGGGAAATCTCTAGAATGAAGAGGCAATTTGCACCCGTCATACCACGGCGGGGGATTTTCTAGTTAATTATATTGTTAAAAATTTATATTTTTGTTAAAAATTTATATTTTTGTTAAAAATTTTTACTTGAAAATACAACACTATTTCTATGGAAATGGTCTTCAACTTTAAAAAAACCGACCTATGCCTTCTATAAATTATTCAGAAGTATTTGAAAAATGCAGAATTGGATTTGGAAAATGCAAAAATTGTAATGTTGCAATTATGAATAATATCCATTTGCTGATTAAATATCCTGCAATTAAAAGCCAAATATATATGTCAATTCGAAAAAATCCCCAATTCACAATGATATCATATTAAAAAAATATGTAGTCACACTTCTTTCAACTTCAAGTTTTCTAAAATGTTTGGGTTTCGATCGAAAACATTTAATTCTTTCCTAAAACAAAGGGCAAGTGCAAAATAGTCTCATTCTATCCAGTGGTTCGACAAACATAAATTTCTGACATATATACGATCGAATACTATAAGAACTCGAGAGATACAGATTTGTAATTCGTCTGATTTTCTCCTGAGAAAAGAAGATAAACGAAAATGTTAGAAACATCCAACAGTTTCATCTAACTCCACTGACTGATTTATCTTTGAGTATTCACTTCGAATCGAAACTAGTAGATGTTATGTATAAATGATTTATGTTACCTCCCTCGCAGATAAAAGAATCTCTCTCTGACCACTGGAAAAAAGCGCTCGTCTTCCGAGTTCACCCACGTGCAGCGAAACAATTTAGAGGTCGGCGCGCATCTGACGTCACAGTCCCGTGAATGGAGCCAGAATTTCATGGTCCTCAATGAGCGTAGTCCCGCCCCCGGTCACGTGGAGTGCTGCGCAGACCAGCTTGGAATGATACACACTCCAGAGATTTTACTACGCTCTCCGTCACTTTGCAGGATTGCTATATTTGGCGAAAACTCGCTCCTTTTCGGTTACTCGTACTCTGGGAAAAGAGGAAAAAGTTGAGAATTCATGAATTGATTAGGGGTTTAAAACTCTGGAACGCTCTTCGTAACGGAACGAATCTATTTAGTTAGTTAAATCTCTTCCGCTGCCTCCATTAGTTTCTGTTCTTGGACTTTTTGTTCAGCTAAAATTGGCTTAGGTTATAGCTGTTTATACTTTTATGAGCGCACGCTTTAAAAGCTCGTAAAATCGAAATACAGTGGAGTCTCCCTATAACGAAATCGCTTGGTTCCAATTGAAAAATTCGTTATAGAGAAAATTTCGTTATACGGAGATTAGAGATTTTTGCAGTTATTTAAGTAAATGTTCCAAACTTTTCAATAGGTACGATAAGTTCAAATGTATTTAATTGTGATTTTCAATTAAAAATGAAGTAATATATATTATAAATTTGTTAAAATTATATTAATTTTTATTGTATAAATAAAATGCTCAAAAGTTAAGACAATTCACCAGCTTAGAGAATAGCTTGTAGTAGTATGTACTTACGTTTATTTTACTTGCAAAATTCCGTTATTTTACATTTCTTTGCATTTCGTGATGTTAAATTTTCACATTTTAAGAGTGAGTGGTTCCAGAAACAGGAACGTGTGAGCGAATTGGTTGCACAGAAATTACCAAATTTCTTCAAAAATGACAAAAATCGAAAAGATAAACCTCTGAAAAAATTCGTTAGAGGGAGACAACCACTTCGTTATTTGGAGAATATTTTGAATGTTATTTAACATTCCGATTAAAAATTTCGGTATAGGGAGAAATTCACTGTAGAGAGACTTTGTTGTAGGGAGTCTCTACTGTACTTTGATACACTGAAACATAAAAAAATTGTTCTTAAGAATTAGGTACAATATATATCCTATATATTTCATGACAATTTCCCACGCTCATTTACTATTTTTATTCGTTGCAATTGATAAGGAAAGTAGCAACTGCTTAGTTAGAAATGATGACAACTTCAGTGAATGATGGTTTATGGGCCATTTCATTATTTCTTTCTTTTCTTTTTTTATATAGATTGCTCTAATTTTGGCTAATAAAAACTACTAGGGAATTACTAATGTTTGCTTCTGCCTATACAAAGACTGTCAAATATGTACAATTCGATCTAACTTTATTCATGATACAGTGTTATAAAAGTTTGGAGAGTAGGATTCAAGCTTATTAATCAGTTCTGTTACTTTAAATTTATTTAAAACTAGAAAATCACCCGTCATGGGATGACGGGTGCAAATTGCCTCTTCATTTGAGAGATTTCCCGTCAAATCTGACGTGTTTAAATAGATATAAATGCGAGAGAAATGTTTAACATTGATGGAAAACAAATAAAATAAACATATATATTATGACAGGAAATATTGTTTATTTACATATTTCTTTATTCAAGAACCCTATTGGTAAACAATATTCAGTGTGAATTATTTTTCGTTGTTTAACAATTTTCCTTGTACTTCAGATGTCTTTGTGTAAATTTGAACGTTGCCAAAAAATTTCAAATTATATCATCACGATTGCATTAAATAATCAGATGCATCGTGGCGTCCAAACTATATCACGCAAATGATATACCACTGACGTGATTTACTACTTTCTATTAAAAAACGGAAATTAATTTGAAATATATGATTAATATAATTTAAAATTTCGCGGGAACTATTGATCAGAGCGAGATAAATTTTATATCAATGGATAGCAAATTTTATTTCACTATTTTAGAGCTATTAAATTTGACATTAGAACGACAATTACTTTTTTAAATTTAAAATGACTGAAATTTAGGTTCTCTAACAATGAAATAATGCTGTTTAACGTCTCGCAGTGCTATGGCGCGAGTTTTATTGTTGGTGACGTCAGAGCGTTATCGAGAGATATGAGCTATTTATTATATTAGTAATAGATGAGTCATCATCTCTGGTCTTTATATTTGTAATGGAAGTCAAACAATGGCTTACACTGACCTAAACAAAAACCTAAACCGAATAATATTCCTGAAATAATTTTTTACGATTTCAAGTAAGTTAAACATGTAATGATTTTTATATACAGATTGAAATCTACAAAAATAATTTTTAAAAAATCCTTCGATAGGAAATTATTAAAATAGGACAAGAGGAAACTGTTTAAAGCTTAAATCATCAAATTTCTCAAAATATGATAACGTATCTAAAAAAACTCTTTATAAAATTATCTTTTAGTACCGAATATCCGCGAAGTTTTGTATCCTTGAATGAAGTGTTTGTCCTCAAGCACCTTCTTTCATTTCTGCAAATGTGGCAGGAGGGGAATGGTACACTGGGGACTTAAAACAACCTCACAGACAAAAATCTACCGGAGTCAAGTTCGGTGATCGTGGAGGCCGTCTGATTTTAACAGTCTCGACTTATCACTGGGTCTTCACCAAAATTATTCACAAGTAATGCCTTCACTGATCATGCATTGTAGAGCGGAGCACCATCCTGCATGAAGGTTATTACAGAGGACGCATCTCTTCCCAGCAATGCGAGAAGAACATGTGAGTGTGATACTCTTCAGCAGTCATTAGTGCCTATTGGGTTGCAAAAGTGGGAGGGGGGGTCAAAAATTTAGAGACACGTGAACAGAGGCGGCCCTAGGCCCGGGCAACTGCCCATGGCGCCGAAGTCTGGTGTGGCGCCAAAATGGGAGTGTGAAGGGGAAAAGAATGGTTTAATCAACATGATCAGTGGATATGAGGATTTTTCCGACTCTGATAGTAAAGTAGGGCTTACACTAGACAATATTATATCGACGTTAAATTCACGCATGCGCGGAAAGAAGATCAGGCATACGCAGAAAGAGCGAACAGTGGCAAGTTCTTGTCGCGACGGCACATTTACATGCTGCTGACCATCAATATTGGTCTCGTGTAGACTCACCTGAACTGACGAGAGAAGAGTTTCTAAACTGAAACTCATTAAAATGTATCTACGAACGACTAGTTGGGTTAGCAACTGTGCCAAATGAACGAGACCTTTTGCAGAATATTGAAATTGAGGAGATAATGAAATGTTTTGCAGATAAAAAGGCAAGAAAAGTGAATATTTGAACAGAATTTATAATACTGTGTGAAAATAAAGTTACATATTGTCTTAAAATATATTTGATGAATATATTATTTTACTTTCAATAAGACCACTATATTGTCTAAAATATAGTTGAAGTTAAAATTTTCTCATCATGATATTAATAAGTCATATTTGTAAGTAAAATATGCATACTTTTAAGTTTATTTCGCATTTAGAATACGGGCATTATAGAATTTAAAACATATATTAGCTGGGAGAAGGGGGGGGGGCGCCATATTGTTGCCTTGCACAGTTAGTAAAGTTACCTCGGGCTGCCTCTGCACGTAAACAGTACCCGGCAGTATAGGTAGTAGATAATAAAATTTAAAAATTTAGTTTCAAAATTAACTAGTTTTCTTGAACCCTATTGATTTTTTTTCTGGTTCCTAGTTTTAAGTAGCTGAATTGAAATAAAAATTTAATTTTTCCCGCAAAAAGTGGGAGGTCGCCGCCACTGTCAGCAGTCACTGTGCTTAGTTTCCAGCCAACCACTAGGCAACGCTCTTGAAAGAAGAAAGGGTCGACAAAGAAAGATGTGCTGAAACCACTCCAAGCTAGCACATGGGATGCATGCAGTGGCTTGATTGTGTACTCATGGGGATTCAAGGTCGGCCAGATGCGAGTGTTCTGCGTATTGGCATCCCCTTGCAAAGTGGACTTCATCACTCCAGAATAGGGATGGTGGCTATTGCAAAAAACCGGTTTTCGGTTAAAGCGGTTTTATTCACCTCCGGTTTAACCTAGCGGTTAAAACCGCTCAACAGGTTTTTGAAAAAACCGGTTTTCGGTTGTTGTTTTTTAAAGCAACGTTTATGGCCAGAATTTTTTATTAATAATAATATAGAATAAGTAAGCATTAATACAATAATTAATTATTGTAATAAGTAATGATTATAAATAAGTAATTAATACAATATGTAATAATAATAAATGAGTAATTATTGCAAGAAGCAAGTAGTATAGACAAAAATTTTTATTAACATTGTTTTCACAAGAAATTAATTCATTGGCCAGTATTTATCGTCTAATCTACTCATAAAGACTTCCAGCAATGTTTTGATCCGTGAGTCGACACCTCTCATCGGAAACAACATGATTCAACGTAGATACTAATCTTTCGGACGCCACAGATCTTCCGACTAAAGATATATATTTTTTGGCTATAAAAAACAGACGCCGTTTGCAGACAAATTTTTTTATTAGTAATTTTTTTGCAGGAGATCAATCCATTGGCCGCTATTTATCTGTTCATAAAGATTCTTTCAGTAATCCGCCAACCAACAGACGCGTCGAGGAAGCGGTTGTCGGTGATTGGCCTAAAATGATGAAATTCAAAACTTTATAACTTAGTAAATTTTAGTCTAGTCGAATCTAAAATCGAGCCTATCTTCCGACCCGTTTTTTTCTCCCGGTTTTTGGACTTTAAAAAAAATAACCGGTTTAAACCGGTCAAAAAATAACCGTAAATAACCGGTTAACAGAAAAAAAATAACGCTTTTCGGTTTAAACCGTTGGGTTTTTCCATCCTTAGTCCAGAAGACGTTAAATAACCATTGTTGTTCTTGCTCAGTTGCTTCCAGAACTGCGAGACAAATTATTTCCTATCGATAATATCTGGTAGTAGTGACTGATATAGTGACTGCAATTTGCACGGATACAAATGCAAAACTCCGCGAACGATATTTCAAACTGATGATTTAGACAATCTTTATCAGGCAATCCTAATATCTTTCTAGCTTCACGAGCACTACTACTCCCTATAGATTACTTGGCTGCCATATCTTTTTAACACGTTGCTCGGCAGTGATGCGCCTCTCTTGTCAAGGATGGCCTACCACTTCGTGGCGTTCTTCCAAGTGAACTGTTTCTTTTAATCTTTGGACAAGCGTCATTATTCCAGGACAAGAAATGGAACCTTTTCTCGTCTTCAATCCTTTCGTCGTGCGAAACTTAGGCCAGGCAAGAGTTGCTGGTAAACCGTTTACATGAAAGAGCTTAACCGATAACTCTTGATCTGGTAACGATAGCAAAGCTTCTGGCATTGAAATGAAGAACCCACGTGCATTCAGGTACTTAAATTTAAAAGTCTAAATTTGTATAAATCTAGCTTCAGCACCCTTGATTGGTGACTTTTTTTTGTATTATTTACCTTTTTTTTGTTATGAGGGAGGAGTATCCCATTTTTCTCTGATCACGTTCTTTCAAACCACGTTTTATGATAACTTATTCTTTTTTAATGTATTTTTAACCAACTAATGGCGTACCCTGTGTATCCTTCCATAAAATTAACGTTAATTAGTATATAATTGTTATATTTAATTTCAAAAAATAGCGTTATGGTATATGTGGTTGCTTCTTTGTGTGTTGGTCTTGTAACTTTTTCGAATTTCTTTTTCCGATCGTGGTTTGTCCCCAGCTTTTTTTTCTATTTAAATATCCAACTTTATTTCACATATATTTTTGTGATATACTCCTAGAAATTTTCAGATAATATCTGAGCATTAAATTTTGAATGAATTAAATTTGAATGAATTAAATTTTGAATGAATTAAATTTTGAATGAATTAAATTTCGAATGAATTACATTTCGAATAAATGAAATTTTGAGTGAATTAAATTTTAAGTGAATTAAATTTTGTGTGAATTAAATTTTGAGTGAATTAAATTTTGAATGAATTAAATTTTGAATGAAACGGACTGAAAAACAATATAGTTACTTTTTATATAACTTTGGCTAACTTAATCTGGAATTATATGCTATATCCAGAAGCAAATTTTATGATTTTCGAATTATTAATAAAAAATCAGTTCTTTATTGTCTTTTCTATCAAATACGTTACTTTCATACATTATTTACGGGTCAAAATAGATAAAGCATTTAAGGGGGAGAAAAGTTTCGAAAATTGAGGCTATTTTTATTCCAATGCTGGTAAGCGAAAAAAAAAATTAAGAAAGGTATTTCGACTGTAGATATTTCATTAAAATCTATAAGATTATTATTAATTATTATTAAAGTTATTATTAATTACATTTTATTTGTGACATATGATTTTACTTAGACATCTTGATAAAAATGTTTTGAAAAAAGTGGGATAAAAAATGAATGTTTGTGGAATGAGAAAGAATTTTATGAAGGCCTGGTTCATAAGTTTCTAATTGTAAAATTCTAAGTGAAAAACTGACAATCGTTAATTGGCTTGGCCACTCAATATCCAGTATTTTTCATATGATTTAGTGTTGTAATAAAATTTATTTCAACCTTTTGAAATTGATAAAAAAGCTGATCTTGAAATAAATTACATTATCGAAATAAAGAGTAAAATGAAAGTTGCTTAAGAGGAGTTGGAACCCTAAATCCGTTAACCCTAACCCTGTTACTTCGATGTACCTTTTCTCAAAATCTGTCTTATATTCATGTTCGAAATTTTTTAGAGAAATAAAATATATCTTTCTCATTATACTGAAATGAGCTTTTTTAAAAAAACTCAAAACTTTATTTTTTACAATTATTTTTGTGTCAAAATAGGGTAAAATTTCACTATCTCTAATTAAATATTTTGTGACTTTATAAAAAATTTAAAAATAGCCAAAAGCTCATTTCAGTATAATGAGAAAGGTGTACTTTACTTCTATAAAAAATTTCAAACATGTATCTATAATAGATTTTGAGAAAAGGTACATCGTGCCAATTTCACATTTTTTGTTCTGAAACAAAAAAAAACAAAAAAAAAAAAAATTGTAAAAAAGAAGTTTTGAATTTTTAAAAAAATCATTTCAGTATAATGAGAAAGGTGTACTTTACCTGTATAAAAAATTTCAAACATGAATCTATAGCAGATTTTGAGAAAAGGTGCATCGAAGTAACAGGGTTAGGGTTAACGGACTTTGGGTTCCAGCTCCCTTTAACTCAGATTTTACAAAAAACTACACTCATAGTGAAAGATTTCTTTTGCTTGAAGCTTCCCAACAGCGATTAGTTGATAAAGATGTTTGCAGTGCACTTTTCAAATACTTTAACAACTTGCATTTTGAATAGAGTTTAGAGCCGTTGTATCTTCTTTTACGCTTTTCAAATACTTAGGCCTCACTACCGGGTTCTCGCTTTTCCTGAGGGTATCATAACGATGTGGGGTTAAGTTATCTCCACTCCGATGACGGGGCATACCTCCTGCGGGAGGGATTGGGCCGAGACCGGTGATGGCTGCTAGGACTCCGACCTTAGTTCCCGATTGCTGTCCTGACGCTAGTTATGCAACGACTCCGCATGCCTAGGCAGAACGGGGGTAGCTCCTTTGTGATCAGCCCTCCCTACCATGTGCGCTAATCGGACTACTTTTTGGTCTCAATCCAGCCACAAATAATATGAAATATCGTTGTTAAAATTTATTTAAAAAATATACATTATATGGAAAAAATGAAAATATTGCATCGAATGCAATTTCAGATATATCCAAGTTTGCATCGAAAGTTACGAAAATTTCGCTTTGTACTTTTTAGTTCCATATTTTAAACTCTTTTTTTAACAAATAAATTGTGCCCAAATCGAAGGGTAATTTTTCAGCCGGCGATTTAGCTCATAATTTGGCCAGTTCCTTAACTTTTGTTGTTGTGTAACTTGTACAGCGAAAACAAGACCGGCCCTTTTAAAAATTAAATCATTCGCTTTAATTTATAAAGAAAGTTTTAGATAAGTGTGCGTAATTTCGTGAAAACTGCTAAGTCTCGGTATTTTTTCATAATCGAGTTATCGGATTTTTTTAGCCTGTTAAGAGTTCTAACGCAAGAATTCATCAATTTGTAGGTGTTGGAATAACTTCGAACGATTTCCGTCTGAGAAAACTAGAGTGAACGATTTGTTTATTTATTTTTACCTTCAGATAAACAATATGAATATCGAAATTACTTTCAAAAAATAGTGCTTATTCTTCTACAGTCAAAACGTTGTTTGATTTTATGAGTAATTTTTAATGAGATGTTTTAGTGAGATGTTAAATAAATCATGGGCTAAAATATATTTTCTTCTATGAAATTTATAAATATTCAAATGATTTAGTTTAAAGCTCATTTCAGAGAAGTGAAAATTCTGAAGCACTTCATTTATATAAAAGAAAATTCCATAAAATAACTGATTTTTATGTTTCCTAGTATTTTTCAATAGTGCAAAAATTTCTTAGACAATTACGCAAATTTTTGCGCCAAAATTTCGGATGTTCGACATCTTTTCTGAAGTACTTCTTTTATATGAAAGAAAATTCTATAAAATAACTGATTATTTATATGTCCTAGTATTTTTCAATAGCGCAAAAGTTTCTTTGATAATAATTCAACTTTTAGAGCCAAAATTTCGGATGTTCTGCTTCTTTTTCTGAAGCACTTCTTTTATATGAAAGAAAATTCTGCAAAATAACTTATTTTTATATTTCCTAGTATTTCTCAATAGTGCAAAAAATTCTTAGACAATAACACAATTTTTTGCGCCAAAATTTCGGATGTTCGGCATCTTTTTCTGAAGCACTTCTTTTATATGAAAGAAAATTCCATAAAATAACTGATTTTCATATTTCCTATTATTTTTCAATAGTGCAAAAATTTCTTAGACAATTAGGCAAATTTTTTGCGCCAAAATTTCGGATGTTCGGCATCTTTTTCTCATAGCTGATGTAAAAACACAATTGGCGAAGTTTAGTGTTCAATACCGCGCTGATTTTCTAACGGAACTTAATGTTTTATGCCAAAAAAGTTCTTAACCATTCCCTTATCACTGAAAGAGACGAACTCCATCATTTCTCCTGCCCACCCCTCCACCCCGCACCTTCCTGTTGATCCGCTGACAAGTGCGAGATGTTTACGTTTTCTTGAGAAGCGCTCTTGGCGATCGAATGGAGAGCGCAGTTGGCAACCCGCGGAGGTATGGAACTAGAAGAAGAGCAGACGATACAGAGAGAAAGCGTGTCGGCGAAAGTGAGAGGTCGTCCTTGCGTGTCAAGACCATGTTCAAATCATCGCCCACGGCACTCCATCACCTGGTTCCCGTAGTCCTCTCCATCGCTGTCCTCATCCCCTCTTCCCAAGGTAAGGCCTGCCTGCTCGCTATTTTCCAAACGGCGGGAAATTCGGAATCGTTGGTCGGGAAGGGGAGCTTAACCTGCAAAATTTGTGAAGCAGTTTTTCTGCTCGTGTCATTAAGAAAATTGCGGCAAAACCGAAAAGGAATCGGTGACATTTTACTTTGATTCACTTTAGTTGGGGAAGCGAGAAAATACTGACTTCCCTCGATCTGGATTTATTGAAAATATTTAAATGCTCGGTAGATCTAATAACTTCCACGAGCATTTGAGTGTTTTTTTTTTCTCTTCATATTCAGATTTTAGCAAAAACCAAAATGGTGAATTTCTTTAAGCGTTTTCACCTATATCTTAACCGCACAAGGACCGAATTATTTTGAAACCTACGGTATTTAAAACGAGTTAACTCGGATAATGTCCTTAAGAGGTTAAAAAATTGTATGCTCCTTTTACTTAAAAATTATATTTACCTTAGTGACTATATTGCAACTCTCGATATATATGGTATGAAAAAGTTGTTATATCGTTTTCTTACCAAGTCTTAGATCGTAACATGCAGATGCACTTTTAGATAAATCTCGTGTAATGGAACTAGAGATAACAGATAGTGAAAGGTAAATTTTGCAGTGACATTCATAATAGTGGAAAACTTTCAAAGATATCAGTCTGCGCTTGAAATGTTACGTATAATTTTTGGATCGTATACTAATGTTGAATAACCTTAAAGTGAGTTTGAAATGCTTGTCGCAATATTCATTAAAGATTTCTGTAGATAAGAGATTCTTAAACTGTCGGATGTGACCTCAAGCATGACCTGAAGAACTCTGACAATATCAGTTTTTAACTCGGCTATGGTGAAAATATTTAGAAAACCATCTTGAATTAATCATTTTGATTAAAATTCATCAAATAGATTCGATAAATCAAATGTCTTTTGTAATTAAACTAAATTAATTATAATTTGTAATTTTTACTTTTATTTATCCGAATGCATTGTGGGAGTCACGGTAAAATTGTATGAATGAAAATGAAATCGGAAGCGTTAAAAGAAAACGACGCTCTATTATAGAGACATGAAACGCCTTTAAAAAATGAAGGTAGTATTTCCATGCAACATAAATTTAATATTTTTTCGTAACATTTAACTTATTGTTCCGTGCAGTTAATTTCTGTAAGCATAATAATGTTGTACTTGCCTTGTAATATCTTTCTGTTTTTCGTTTCGTTCCTAGAAATGTAACATTATTTACAGAAGTGTATAAAATAAACAATGCATGAAGGAAAGTAGTGTTTATGTATATCTATGCAAGATAATTTTTCATGGACATGATGTTTGTTTCTACTGTATGCTTGCAATGCCGTGAAAATTGTTTAGAAATATTAATTTTCATTGAATAGTAATTATAGATATATTTATTAAATAGATGAACAAGTTGTAAAATATTCACATATAGAATAACGTACGAAGTCGGAATTCCGCACCGTCAAGTGTATGCAGAAATTTTAAAATATTCACATACAGAATGACGTATTAAATCGGAATTGTGCACCTTCAAGTGTATGCATAGATTTTAAAATATTCAC
>BGPR01003284.1:47924-80671 GCA_013235015.1 Araneus ventricosus | reverse complement strand
TGACGTATTAAATCGGAATTGCGCACCTTCAAGTGTATGCAGAAATTTTAAAATATTCACATACAGAGTGACGTACGAAATCGGAATTGCGCACCGTCAAGTGTATGCAGAAATTTCCATCCATAGAATACACCTTCTCCGCTGAAGGTCTGTCAAAGAATGGAATCACATGCAGCAAGGACAAAACAGGTTTCATTAACCGGCCTTTATATTTTTATTGGGATAAGACGTATTCTAAAAATAGCTTTTTATGATGCAGCGTTCTTGGGAAACAAGGATGAAGAAACGCCGGTTTCCCACGGATGGAACGGAAAAAAATGGAGACGATATTTTAGCGAGTGGGCAATCGTTTATAAGTTAAAGCTCTAATAAAGTCTATTGTGCTGTAGGATTGTATTACATTTAGGAGTAAGCCTATACGTTTGGCTTGGAAGAATGCTTTGATGTGGCGTAGCCGGAAAAGAGGATGACGAATTAGAACTCGAGGAAAGAACGCTTTTCCCGCTCGTAGTAAAAGTAACTAGGGAGACGAGACAACAGTAAGAAGAAAAAAAAATCTCTTTTGCAATATGTTTTATTCATTCGACGGCAGATTTATCCCTCCCTGACAAACGATGCGTTCGGTAAAAAAGTGCGTAATTTTTTTTCCCTTTAAGAACTGCGTTCTTCGCAGTTCTTTGCGAAGCATGCGACTGCCATTGATTATGCTCAATAGTAAATTTTCTTTAAGCGCGGAGAGTTACATTTCTTTCAGTTCGTGTTACATTTTAAAATGTGTGATGAGGTCAAGTATTGATTAGAATTATAAATTTCTTTCAGTTCGTGTTACATTTTAAAATGTATGATGGTCAAGTATTGATTAGAATTATAAATTTCTTTCAGTTCGTGTTACATTTTAAAATGTATGATGAGTCAGGTGATTAAATTATAATACAAAACTATTCCTAGTTTGTAGTGGTTCAGTTTCTGTTTCTAGTTGTCAAATACTGTTCCTTTAGTGATGTTTAATCGATTGATGTTTTGAATTGAGTTTTATTTGAAATGGAAAAAAAAAAATCTGTATGTGAATTATCATTTTTCTGTGATGCCAAGATAACGAATATCTTGAATAACACGTTATGTGAATCGATTTTCTTAGTCTATATTATTATTTATTGCCTATTCTTTAAAAAATAAATGTGAATGATTTATAACTAGGCCGATCTAAAATAATCCATATTCTGAATTAAAGTTTTATTATAATGAAATTTTTTCCATGATTTATTGAAACTTTGTATTAAGTCGTGTCTGTAGATGTTCTATTGATTAGAATAAAAATTAAAAAAAACTTTTTGTAATAATATAAATGTGTCAGTACTTTGCAACATTTTGAATTGCTTTTATCAAATTGAAGTTCTTTAAACTTGTTACCATTTGTATGGTGGATTGTCTGATCATAATCGTGCTTAATGACCTAGTTTGCGATGGGTAAGTTTTGTAGTTGCACGTCCGTTTGTGGTCAAGGCAGCAATATACAAAAGCGGAAGGTGGGATGCCTGTTGATCTGTACGTGCGTTTCTGAAGTTGTTTGATTTAAGGCATGGATAGTGCTGTCTGTTAGAGATTTAAACTAATTGGGCGGGAGTTGGATCAAGCACTGTTTTTTCCGGTGTATAGTGATTCTTGGCTATTGTGAGGCTCGTTCGGACCAAAAATAACGGTGAAATATTTCTATTTAGTATAAATATTCTTAAAAACATCTGAAAATATTTCTATAAAATAATACCTATAACCAATCAGGTTAAAACAACTTTCTGGTTAATTTTATAGTTTATTTATTTTTTCACATTTTCCGTTCGTCTCAAAAAATTAGATTAAAAATAATTAGTTTACCATCAATTGTGCTGGTCACTCATTTTCCGACCAGTAAAATTAGTAAAATTTATTTTCGGTTTAAAACAGAAAAAACAAATTTAAAAAATCAGGCTGGTGTACGACCGGGTGCGAAATCATCCATGCTGGACCTTGTAGTCTTTTTTATGCGATTTAGACGTAAAACAATATTGATAATTGCAGAAGAAATATTTGTTTTAAATGAAGGAGCCCATTTATTATATCCCTCTCTTCAGACACTTAGTAACGAGAATTAATTAAACGAATTACGAATTGCTTATTGTAACGAAAAACAGCAATAGGATGTGCAATTTCAGCAAGATGGATATTACAAATAACACATTATTTCACATTTACTGACTCATATGTATATTAAACAGCACTGGATGTACAAAATAACACATTATTTCACACTGCCTCATTATGTATTTTCAGAGAACGTATCAAAATTGATAAATGTCAGTTAACATTTTTATATCGAATTAGTTCCATCTCTATTTCTTTGTATTTGCGTGTAAGATAATTCTGGTATTCCGATCAATGCATATGAATCATAGAAAATAAATATATTCATCGCTTTAATGGATAGAATTTGCAGTTTGTTGAATCGTTATCGCATTATAATATCCTAATATATATTTAAAATTTTAAGATTGTTTGCATGGCGTAATCTTTTACTTTTCATTGAAATCTTATTACATTCGGAATTATAAGTCCATTCTCCTGAAACTCTCTATAGTTAATAATTTCATCGTCTCAACTAGCATTCACCGACTTTTTGTTTCCATTTAGAAATTTCTCAAGTTTCTTCATTTATAAACATTCTAATATGAAGTAGTAACTATACAAATTATCCTTTTGATGGAGAGTTAAGCATTAACACTGTGTGAAGAATATTATAATAAAACCTCTTTATGCATTCTCTCTTAGCGGTTACCTCTCTCAACGACCAATTTGTTTGACACTGATTGTTGGTCCATGAGACGTTATGTTAAAAATATCCCCTCACACTCAAACCTCTTACGGCGGACGGGTTGGTCGCCTGTCTACTTCAATTGAATACTTTCATTCTTCTCTCTTTACATCTGGACCTTTTATTAAGAGAAAGGAAGGGAAGGAAGGAACAAAAAAAAATGTATACACTGAAAAGCAACACCGAAATCAGATCAAATATTCAGTCATTTCCCAATGTGAAGAAAAAAAATGGACTTTGACTTCTAAAGAGTTCATTTGTGCCTTTAGACACTGATCGTCGGATTCTGACAAAGAAGCTTTGCTGGTGTGGTTGCAACCATTAACAAATGAAACTTTCACTCAACAGACTTTAGGAAAAGTGGATTATATTATTGCACGTTCTCAACAACTACACGAATTATTGAAATTATTTTCCAATTAGTAAAAACACAAGGAGATTGAAATAGTTACAGAACTCTGAAACATCAAGCAAACACAAACTGTTATTCGTTTGTGTATTTCCTTTCTAAATTAGAAATTTTCTACGCATAGTTCTTTTTTCTTTTAAATGATTCTTAAAATTAGCTTTATCAGAAATAAAGAATTAGGGTTGTTAGATGAAAGCTAAAAACAATCAACTGAAAATTAGAATAAACTAAAAAAAAAAAACTTTCATAAAGAACAACAAAAAATTATTTTTTAAACGATATCAATCTTATTAGCGTTTTGATGTTTTTTTTTTTCTTACGATTCTTTTAAAATTTGCTTTTGGTGTACAGTCTCCCTCGATCTTTTGTTTGGGAAATTTCGGGCTGAGAAAGCTATGTTTAGCGTAATGCAAGCAGTCTTACAGAAACATTTCCCAATTCTTATTACGAATCCATTTCAGAATAAAGTCCTTAGCCTTTTGAAGAAATGGACTGAATCAGATTCCTGGTTTGCTCTGTTTTTCTGTTCCTCTGAGTTTATCTTTGTTATTTGGCTTTTCTTTGTATGATATGTTTCCGGTTGTTTAAGTAAATACAGTGAGTCTCCCTATAATAGAAATCGTTGCAATTGAAAAGTTCGTTATAGAAAAATTTCGTATACGGAGATTAGAAGATTTTGCAGTTATTTAAGTAAATGTTCCAAACTTTTTCAATAGGTACGATAAGTTCAAATGTATTTAATAGATTTTCAATTAAAAAAAATGTATATATTTAAAAATTTGTTAAAATTATAATTTTATTGTAATAAATAAAATGCTCAAAGTTAAGACAATTCACGCAATTTAGAGAATAGCTTGTGACAGTATATTACTTACGTTTTATTTTACTTGCAAAATTCCGTTATTTTACATTTCTTTGCATTTCGTGATGTTAAATTTTCACATTTTGAGAGTGAGTGGTTCCAGAAACCGCACGTGTGAGCAAATGGTTGCACAGAAATTATCAACTTTCTTCAAAATGACAAAATTGAAAGATAAACCTCTGAAAAAATTCGTTATAAGGAGGACAACCACTTCAGTTATATGGAGAATATTTTGAATGTTATTTAACATTCGATTGAAAATTTTGGTATGGGAGAAATTCTCTGAGAGACTTCGTTTGTAGAAAGACTCTCTGTTTTTGTATTTCCAACCATGTATATCTTGTAGAACGAGCAATTTTCTCGGACGGCTGCTGTATGAGGCTTACGCAGCGTTCATTGCAGTGATAGCAATTTGGCTTTGTGATTATCCGTTTCTGAATTCGAGTCGCAATTCCATTGATATTATCCTCTATGCATCTGGGTCTGGTAGATGTTCATGCGTCAAACCACTTTGTTCATGTGGTGTAGAAATTTGAGTGGTGGAATGTTTTGTCTTAATACAGTCACCGCACTTTAAACGGACCGCGGTACAAAATTATTCTTAACACAGTTCCGAAGCGAAAACTGAGAAATCAAAAATGAGAGTCAGAATAATACAGTAGAGTCTCCCTACAACAAAGTCTCTCTACAACGAATTTCTCCTATAACGAAATTTTTTAATCGAATGTTAAATAACATTCAAAATATTCTCCATATAACAGTAGTTTGTCTCCTATAACGAATTTTTCAGAGGTTTATCTTTTCGATTTTTGTCATTTTTGAAGAAAGTTGATAGTTTCTGTGCAACCAATTCCGCTCACGTGGCTGTTTCTGAAATACTCACTCTTAAATATGAAAATTTTTCTGAAAATTTATCACAGAAATCATGAAAACGTATAAAATAACGGAATTTTCAAGTAAAATAAACGTAATTATACTAGTGCATATTATTCTCTAAATTGGTGAATTGTCTTGCTTTTGAGCATTTTATTTATACAATAAATGGTAATTTTTAACAAATTTACTCCATTATATATATTCCATTTTATTGAAAATCATAATTAAATACATTGACTTATCTTTATATCGAAAAGTTTGGAACATTACTTAAATAACTGCAAAAATCTCTAATCTCCATATAACGAAATTTTCTCTATGAATTTTTCAGTCAGGACCAAGCGTTTCGTTATAGGAGACTCCACTGAATTTCAGTGTGGTGGAACTGACAACGTTAGGCTTTCAACTCCGAAAGAAATAATTTCCTTTCCCGGACCGACCTAACTAAAAGTGTTTTTTTTTAAAGCCCCGGGGCATGTTTTGGATTTAAAAAAAACTTGTGTTGGACTTCAATCGAAGCATAGCATTTGAATTTATTTATATTTAGCATTTGGCTCAAAGTATCGTTGAAAACTGTAGGGGAAAGAATATATTCCCTCTAAATTTTGAAGTTTGTCTTGAGTATCGAGCAATTTTCGATGCATGAGCTTTGTTATCTTTCATCAGAAATAATCAGTGAAATTAAATTACTAGGAGAAGTAGCCGGTATCATTATCAAATACATATGTTGAGTGAAAATTAAAAACGCATTACGGTAATGAATGCGATAAGTTTTTCCTGGTTCGATATCTACATTTTCTACCGATAAATAGCAATTTTTTTCTGTTTTCTCTTTTCTTATGTTAGCCTAATTTTGAGTACTTAATGACAATAATTGATTGAATGAATTTAATGATCGGATGTATTAATGACCATAAACGAAATATTAAGTCAACAAAATGATCTTTCGGCCATTAGTGTATTACATGTTGCTCTGAGTTATCGAGCAGTGATAAATATTAATAGTTCCTTTTTGAGTGAATTCTATGCTGATTTAAATACTTCATCGTCTCGTGTTAATCGTTTCGTATTTCCTTTTCCGCTAGTCCATGTAAATCAGTGGTTTCTCTCATAGATATGTTTTCAGATTAGGGTGAAGACGGGCGATGACGTATTGGATTTTCGGATTAGCACTATACACATACCCTTGATTATGTAGCAGAAGGAATGAAGTAATTAAAAAGATTACACTGTGCAGGGTGCTTCACTACCAAACTTCTGGAAAGGGCAGAATGCCGAAAGAATGGGAATGGTATAGCTACGTAGGGTTGGAAATGTCATCTTTGCGTGTTAGCGTGCAGACAACACGAAAAATGAATACACGTAAGTTTACAATTGCGCTTTATTAATAGCAATAGGTACATAAGCGCGATGCGCAGTGGTTACAGAAGGAGCTCATAGCTGTTCCACGTGATGTAACCACGTCATCGGTTCAGGGAATCATACGCATTCTGAAAAATTTCAGGCGTGTGTCCTAGACAGCTGCCGCAATGTTTTATTTTAAAATAATCAGTCGCTTTAGGCCATTTAATAAACGGCGTAACGTTTTAAAAAAGTCGAATTAAGGAACTTCAGGTTATCATAAAACTTGAAAAAAATGAATACCATAAGTTTACTTGCGCTTTAGATAGCATAGGTACATAAGCGCGATGCGCAATGGTTACAGAAGGAGTGTCTGTTCTGTTGATGTAACCACGTCGTCGGTTCAAGGAATCACTGCATTCTGAAAAAAATTTCAGGCGTTGTCCTGAACCTTCTGCAATGTTTTATTTTAAAATAATCAGTTGCTTTAGGTCATTTAATAAATCGGCGTAACGTTTTAAAAAAGTCGAATTAAGGAAGTTCAGGTTATCGTAAACACGAAAAATGAATACACGTAAGTTTACAATTGCGCTTTATTAATAGCAATAGGTACATAAGCGCGATGCGCAGTGGTTACAGAAGGAGCTCATAGCTGTTCCAGGTGAAGTAACCACGTCGTCGGTTCAGGGAATCATACGCATTCTGAAAAATTCCAGGCGTCTGTCCTAGACAGCTGCCGCAGTATTTTATTTTAAAATAATCAGTTGTTTTAGGCCATTTAATAAATCGGCGCAGCGTTTTAAAAAAGTCGTATTAGGCAAGTTGAGGTTATCGAATTCATGATTCGGTGACGTGAACTCAGATGGTATACAAAGGGATGGATCTTCAAATCGAACGGAAAAACTTGATGTTCTTTGTAATGATGATATTCAACTGTGGAGTTAGAACAGAACATAACACCCCCATTAGCACAGGATATTTTACGATATCTTCACGATGTTCCTACGATATTCTGAATGCCGCATATTACCGTAAAGTTGTACGAAAATTGTTTAACATCGTGTGCTAATAGGGCCACTTCATGCCCCTGCGACTATAACCTTTTGGTTATTTAAACAGTGTGGCGGACATGAAGTGGACGAGACACCGGAAGACGCTCCTTAAATGTCCAGCAAATCATGGCGAATGCAGAGAGATGAAAAAGTTTACAAAAATACAAATCTAACAATTTGGGATAATATGCCAGAAACTAAGGGGAGTATCATATAAAACCATATACAAACAAAAACTGTGAAAAGGAAAGAAAAATGAGTATGAAATGTACAATATCAACAATAAGAGAGAAAAAAACCAGCGGGAGTGTTCTGCCCTAAACTTTCTCGCATACTTCCCCAAAAAGGTGCAGTTTCCCCTTCCCCCGCGTGGCTAAAAAAATTCGAACCTATTGTTACCCAGAATCCAATGACTATCAGAAGGTTTTTCATTGTAGTGAGTGAAAAATATCTAGGTAAGGAATCAAATTCAAAGAGATGCGTACCGATTTTCCGCTCTTACCGGCTCAAGGACAAATTGACGTAATTCGCTCCATAGCTTTCGCGTGCACAGAAGATTGCTTCCAGTACGCATGCGCGTGGAGATGACGGATTCTTTTCAAAAGTAAGTTATACAGACTGACAGACAGTCAACCATTTGACGGATTTGACCCAAAATTTTATACGGACCTACATTCATGATGATAAAAAACTGTGTACCAAATTTTATCCATCTAGCTATTCAAGTTTGTGAGTTATAGTGTTCGCATGACCGCGAACAGACAGACAGGCAGACTTCCCGTAGATGGATTTTGTCCGAAATTTGATAGAAACCTACAAATTATGTGTAAAGATCACCTACCAAATTTTATCCCCGTAGCTCTAATAGTTTTCGAGTTATCGTGTTCACAGACAGACATAATTCCAAAATTGTGTTTTTCGGACTCCGGGAGGTCTAAAACGTGGAGATTCGTCAAAAACTCGAGTTCGAATTTTTTGACGATTACCATACTTTCTCTTTGTATACTTCGTATACGAGAAAGTAAAAACTAATAATTAAAAGAAGTCTACAGAAACAAACAAATAAGAGAGAAAAAGAAACTAATCAAAAAAAGAAGTCCACAAAAACAAACTAAAATGCGAGTGTTAAAGCACATGTGTGTCTGTTCTGTTGATTGTTCTTCTGTGTGGAAGCGGAGAATAGTTCAGGTGCGCAGTCACTTCGACGAAGAGGTCGCAACAAATTCCCAATGTCGGTTTGCAGGTAATGGAAAAAGCTTGAAGTGAGAGATGATTATGGTTTTATTCGAAAAAGCTCTTGAAAATCATTAAAGTGGTGTAGCAATCGTTGGATTTTAAGTCGGGAGCCTTTGCTGGAAGCGACTTTGCGGAACCAGATAACTGTGGAGTTCGCGAGAGCTGAAATATATAACGTTTTTCTTGTTCTTTTCAATCTTCTCAATTTTTATTTTAATGTTATGCAGGCCTTTTAGTTAAGACGTATGAAAATATATTATTACATTAAAGTATTAATTACCGAAAGTTATCGAAAATTCACAAGTCCAGGGGAATAAATCTTATTTTGATATGATAAACGCCCATTTTTTCGCCTTTTCATTTCTTATTCTGTTGCTCCACTTGAACATATTATCTATACTTATAAAAGGTAATGTTTGACGAATCTATCGCACTTACAGCCATGAAATTTGGCTCACAGGTAGTCGTAATGGTGTCTCAATGCACCTCGAAGCCAGAATTTTAAAATTTAATCTAGAAAATTTTTTATTTAACGTTTTGTGTTGTTTTGTTTTGGCACGTTTACGGCTGTGGTATCTTTTCTAATGACAGTTGAAAAACAATCTATGCATCATCGGATAGAGAAAACAACAATTTTCGTTCTAGTAAAGTTCGTTTTGATTTTCCAACATAATTTACTGAATTTTGAGAAATTTTTAAATAATTGTCACTTTTCCTTTATATTTTTAACTTTCAATTCTTATTTTCTTGCATCCGACGTTCTAATAACTCTATCATTTTCAATTTTTTTTAGGTATAAACTGGAATGTTTATCCCTGTTTTGAAACAAGAATGATTAAAATATTCTTTTTTCTCCTATTTTCTATGAATTTTTTTTATTGATCAGTTCAAAACATTTTCCGAATCGACGAAGCTTTCGATCGACCCAAGGTTACTCTCAGTTCCCAGAATGCATTTCTCGTATACGATTGGCTGGCGGTACCAAGCGAAAGTCACGTCATACTCTCGATCATTTTATTGCGTCAGCTAATCTTAATTACTTCATTTCACTGATCCAAGAATCATTTGATTTATTTGTTTTATACTTTTTGATAGTCGCGCATATATGCTGATATCTTTAGTTAAAAGAACACGTTATTCTTCTCGCTCAAGTTCCTGCGTGTACTTTCACTAAAAATCGAGGGCGAAATCAATAATATATATGTTTTCGTTGTTGGAGTCATAAAACAGCCGAGTTTTTAACCAATTTGCTTTATTATAAAAATATTTTGGAGAGTGGCGGACATACCAACAACCTTTGTTGAAGTTTTAAGCAAAAGTGTGCAGAAAATCCCCAATTCTCTCAGATAAGGGAATAACAATATAACACGTGATCAAAATGAAGGGAATATTGGCTATTTTTAATAAATTACGTAAGCGTTTTAGGGAAAATGCATGGCGGCAATAAGTCGCTGATTTCGCGATTTATGTGGGCGCGTGGAAGTAATTAAAATATTCTTTTAGTAATAAATATGTCAAAACGAGAGATTTAATATACCTCCATCGCGGGAAATAGAACGAAACTGGAGTTTAAGAAAAGTGATTTTGGAATACATTAAGACTTTAAAATATATAATATTAGAATTTGAAATAAATTTGAGATTATTACATATATATGTTTTGATTTCGTTTTCAGAACTTGGGGCTTTTTTTTATTTTGCCTAAGTCATTATGCCACGGGCAACGCCTTGCGCGTACTGCTAGTATGAAGATAAAAGAGCGAAATAAAAGGGCACGCTGATGGATTTTGAAATATGCTTCAGGCCTTAGGCGATGATTCCAGACTATTTCGACTATCCCTGGGAGGAAAGGAGTGCGATTTTTCTACTAGGTCAAAGATCCTTAAAGTTAAAGGACGATTTTCATATGCTAGGGCATATATGTCTGCGACATGATAAATCACTTCCTGAAATGAAAATAATGAGAACAATACGAAAAAAGTAGGGATGTAAGATCCTCCAAGACCGTCACCTTTTAGCACTTTATTTACTTAGTTAATTTTAACTGATTATATTGTTTTTAGGTTAATCCTGGAATCCTTATTAAAATGTTTTGGTGTCTTAAATTTTACTGAGCATTCGCCCTTGGTGAATCCCAATTGGCAACCTTGTTTTTTTCCTTCTTATTTTTAAAATTTGATCAGTTTATTCTTGTATTTTTATTGTTATTTGACTGACGTGGACTTGGATGGATTTTATTGTTTTCTGGACTGGTGAGAGACCACGGGGTCTGTTTTTGATGCTGTTTTGTGGGATTTTTAATGATACTTTACAAAAATTTTTATTGCCTCCTTCTTTTTACTGGTGTGTTGTGCTGAGCGCGTGCTTGTGTTTTGCTCATTTGGATGCATACTGGGGGCTCCTCTTTTTGAGTGTTTTGAATATTTTTAATTTTGGTTCCAGATCTGGTGATAAAAATCAAACAGAATTCAATTAATTTATGGTTCTCTCCAAGTGTAATATCGATTCAGTGGCGTATTGTTTTTTTTGTGAATGTGTGTGTGTTTTGGGTTACTTTATTTATTTTGTTGTTGTCCCTTTTTTGCAGTGTTTGTAACGTTCTGTGTTGTGTTTCTGATTCTTTTATGTGTATCATGTCATATTGATATTCTTGTATTGCTTTTATATTTCCCCGCCGGTCTGCTAAAGGCCTTACACCCTTTCGGGTAGGCCGGACCGGTGTGGGTTTAAAATTTTGAAAAAGACCGTCACCTATAGAAAGTCTCTTAATGCGTAATTTGTTGCAATAAATGACAATGAATGCTTCTGTGGTGTTATTGCACCACAGGCATCTAGAGCCTTTGCAGTAAATGAGTCATATCCATGAGTCAAATAATTCAGAACGCTCCACACAACTTAGATTGAAATTCAAGTTCAATAATTGCAGTTTAGTCATCATCTCAGTGGATTTATTACTTCCTCGTATACGAAGTATACAAAGAGAAAGTGTAGAATCGTCAAAAAATTCGAACTCGAGATCTTGACGAATCTCCACGTTTTAGACCTCCCTGAGTCCGCAAAAACACAATTTTGGAATTATGTCTGTCTGTCTGTGTGTGTGTCTGTCTGTGAACACGATAACTCGAAAACTATTAGAGCTACGGGGATGAAATTTGGTATGTGGTCTTTAAACATAATTTGTAGGTTTCTGTCAAATTTTGGACAAAATCCGTCTACGGTAAGTCTGCCTGTCGGTCTGTCCGCGTGCATGAGAACACTATAACTCAAACACTTGAATAGCTAGATGGATAAAATTTGATACACAGTTTTATCGTCATAAATGTAGGTCCGTATCAAATTTTGAGGCAAATCCGTCAAATGGTTGACTGTCTGTCGGTCTGTATAATCGGATATTTGTATCTTATAAGCCCTTTGGCTTAAATAAACAAAACTTGTTTTTATTATTGATCTTGTTTTATTTATTTAGTTAGTTTATTCCATTCTGAAACTGGAGTTTTTCTCATTACTGCTTCCCATGCGGAGCAGAGAACTACATCCCTCTCACACCGAGCGAGGCGGTCTAAAAATTTCCCCTTAACGGCGACGAAGGCCGGTCTGAGGCGGTTGGCTTCTTTTGAGGAGAGGTGAGGTTCTGTGATCGCTTAGGAGATAAGCGCGATAGGGGATCCAATTATACTTACCAACCACAGCCCATTTCCATGCGCCTTAAGGGAAGATTGTAGCAGGTGGTGGGGTGGCAAATGACCACCCAGGTTGGGAGAGTCCAATTCATGTCGCTTCCTTCCAAAAACTCCCGGTTTTAAAGGGGCTAGGAGAAGAAAGTCGCCTCGGTTTAAAGAGTTAAAGCACTTGAATCTGTTTGTATAGCATGACTACATAGGAAAATATTTTAGCAAGTTAATGAGGTAGTAATTTAAACATTTAAAATATTAAATATTATAAAAATATAAAATATCAAAATATTATATAAATATTAAAATATTATAAAAATATTATATAATATTTATAAAAAAATATTTTATAGATTTGCGACTTTTTCGTGTGCATGTGTTGCCGTAGTTTAAGCTAGAGTAATGTCTTGTTTAGAAGCTACACAAGGACTAATTTAGGATGGGAAGGTTTTTTAAACATTGGTCAGATGACATAATGTGACCCTAAGTGTCTGAAAAATTAAATCGCCTTTGACTTGACATTGGGGATCTCTTTATTATATATGAATTTTTTTATTTGTGTGTGTTTTTTTTTTAAGTCCTTTTATCTGGCTTAAATGCAAAAAAATATTTACTGGATAAAATGACTGAAAAATAATTTTGTAATTTTCAAACATTTAACTGAAATTGTGTTGACTTGTATTAACGACATTCGATATCATGATTATGATAGTAAGAGTGTATTATTATACATAGTGACATTTTGAAATTTTAATAATACTTCCTCAGTGCTTTTTTCCATAACAATAAATAAATTTTGTCTTCGGTATGATTATTGACCACAAATTAAAGTGAAATTGCTGAGTGCTTAGAGCCAGGGTTCGTACTCCTGAAAAACCCCTAAATTTTGCTTATTTTTTCTAAGGGCCCTGAAAATTGTGTTTTTTAACCTGATATTTCTTTTTGTCTCCTGAAAAATTACAATCGAAGAGCAAAAGATAAAATTATGATAAAACATAAAAATATGACTTTTCTATTTTTCCTTAATGATAGAAAGTCGGTGGAATCCGGAATTCTTACTTCTTATCCTACTTAGTCCCGAAAGAGTCTACTGCGCATGTGCCAAGTCACCGCAATCGGGAAAGACGGGAGAATTAATGTTTAGTATGCTTTTTGCCAATTTTATAAAAATTGTCCACACTACCCCTACTTCCCTACAATTGATTTTTTTTCACGTTATCTCCTGAATTCTCTGTACTGTACTCCTAAAAAAATCCTTAAAAACTCCTGAATTTTACTATCATATATACAGTATGAACCCTGAGAGCCATCCAGGCGTTTTCTCATTGATCAAAGAATACAATCAGGGAAACCTTATAAATGTTAAATGATATCTTTATCTTATTACATTAAATACTGGTGGAGCATTTGTTACCAAATGGTAACATTATTCATCGTCGAGTTAAAATAAAATGGAGTCCCTTCTTCGTAAAGTGATTGATACGTGTCAGAAGAGAAGCAGCAGCGTAATTTTGGAACCCACTGCGCATTTTACTGAAGAAAGAAAGTATATAGTCGCGGCCCAGCGTAAGGCAACGTACAATTTGATGCGAGATGATACGCGTAATTAGATTGATCAAGTGACTGATATCTCATGATTTGGCTCCATTAGCGGCTTGAAATAATTAGTAAGCGATTTGCTGCTATAAACATTTCAATCCCGTGACCGACTTTAACAATGTTGCTTTGGTAAAGCAGCTGAAATGACGAAATCAAATGGATACATTAATTTGTAAAAAATAATTTAATTCCGTCACGAAAGATATTTTTCTTATGTAATCAGAAACCAACCGCCATATCGTTGTTAAATCAATTATAAAATTGGAAGGGAAAAAAATCTGATTTTGAATTATTCTCCAACAATATCAACAAGCACTTATCCATTCCAAACACATATTGTCGCCGAGATGGGTTGCTTTTTGTTGGTGATTGATCGTATCGCAACGCCTTTCGAGCCAAGACCAGATTCGATTCATCTGTCGAATTGCAGCCGATGTCGCTTGGCAACGGCGGATTCGATTTTCTTCTTTTATTCCGTGGTTAAACGAGGGGTCCGACTCGAGTCTTCCTCGGCGATGGCCTCAGGACCTGAGCGTTGGTGCCGGCTTCGAGGAGTTCAACGCTCTGCCGGTGCCGAAACTTCTGTCGTGCCGAAACTTCTGTCGGGTCCCGGTCTTACCCATCGTCATCTGTTCGGACGGCTTTAAAACAACCGATATGTGAAACGACGAATAATAATAGCAGTAACATACGAAGATGATGATGACGATAATAATAATACTAAAAAAGAAAGGGAAGACCAAGTGACCTTGACAGACAATACGTAAAAGCTCAGAGCGATACAAGTTGCCCAACGTCCTTCTGGGCTCTCCTGCATTTTATTGTTATTTATTTTTCTTTCCTTTTTGTAAACGGCGCTTGAGAATGCTATTTAAGCGAAGCAGTTACGTTTTTTCTTTACTCAATTAAAATAGCGCATAATCCTTTACTTGTAATGTATTATTTGAATCTCGGCTGCATGTCACGTACGCAACCGAGTGGAGAAAAAAGGGGTATGAACTTCGAATGGGTTTCTTTTCTACTTTCCTTCGGAATGGGCTCCAATAAAAATCTGTAAACTCGCGATTTCAGCTCGACTCGTCAAACCGAATGAAACTTCGCTTTTTTATTCTTGCTACTTGTTTTAAAATTCATTTTATTGTGCTTAAACTCTTGCTATATTTCCTGTTGTGTGGATTATTTTGCTTAATGCTTGTAAGATTGTTTTAAAAAAATCTTAATAGGAGTATAATGTACAGATCTTGGCTTTTTATGCGGTATAATAATTGGAAGCAATTATGGAATAGGGAACCATATACAAAATATATATTTTGAAATCATTACGGAAACAATTATGATGCTGCATTTTTCCGAAATTAATTATTGCATTATAAATAGCCTGTTTTGCAACTTGTTGGAGGTTGTTTAATTTGGCATAATAAATTGCACAAACTTGGGTATAGTTTACAAGAGTGAGTCGAGAATACACCTAGCCGATTACATAACCTCATCCAATTAACAGGGACACATTCTTGGTTCGTTATTTATTGATGCATATTTTAACTGCATTTAAATAGGTAGCTTTACAGAATAAATTAAAATTTCATTTTTTCTTAAATATTTCTTCAAAATATTTGTTCTATATGTATATATATATATATATATATTTAAGATTACTTAAGAATTTTTTTTTCGTCTGGTGCAAAGTCATTAATGAATAAAGATTTATTATATTTGTAAATTTAAAGAGGATAAATATTGTATTATTATTGTGTGTTAAAAACAGCATTAAACTTAAGAGCAAAAATTATTTTTTGAATGTCTAAATATGATTGATTGACAGGAAGGTGTACTTAAGTAAAAAAAAAAAAAAACCGTTTTGGTAATTGCCAAAGTAACCCGTTTAGAAATTACCCGTTTTGGGTAATTACCAAGATATTAAAAATCGTTTTGACTGCTAGTTTGGAGACAAGGGAATTCAGATCTTATTTTCCGTATAGTAATATATAAGTATTCAGTAATACTATATATTTTTTATTTTTACGAAATTACAGTTGAAATCTTCGATGCGACCGACAAAAAGATAAAACATGCAATATTCATTGATTTTCCAGGTAATTTAAAACATTTATTGATTTTTTTTATTTAAATTAAAACTTTCCATCGCAATTGTCCATCCCATTTAAATCAGAAGTATTAAAAGTTATCTTCCCGAATTGATTCGAGTTTATAATTATTAGGTCCGAGCCCAGCCCCACTTTCGGACACGGAATGAGTTTATTTTCAAATTAAACGGTAACCACACAGGTAACTTCAGGTAACAGGTAAAAATTTAAACTGAAAAAAAGAATTTTTTTTTTCAATTTAGATTTTTCCATTCTTCATTGTGGACAGACTTACTACTTCCGAAGAATACTTAGGTGGCTTCATTGACACTTGAGCCGTCAACTGGATATTCAAACAATTACAGGGCACCTGTTAAAGAATGTTTAACTTGAAGCCCAATGTATGGATTGTTCATGTCTCCACTTGGTAGTTAAATCTTTAATTCATAATCATGTTTGACTTGCAGAGTACCCGGCGTTGTCCAGTTTTTTTATTATCAGACCTTGTGTAAATCTTTAATTCGTGATTATGTTCTACTAGCAGAGTACCCGGCGTTCTCCAGTTTTTTTCTTATCAAAACCTTGTGGGAAAGAGAAAAAGGATCCATGTTGTATAAGTAACATAATGTTTGTATTGACATTATCTTATTGGTAAGAATGTTATTGATATTTTAATAAAATAATTTATAAATTACATATGTAGTGATTTTCTTTCATTTGATGGTACAGTATATTGCATTTCGTATCTTTCTTTCTTTTAATTTTTTAACTACCTTCAATAAGTTTCTAGAAATCGGAGAAGTTTCCAGAAGTTCTTCGACGGTCGAAAAATCGCCCCGGCCGTTCTAAATACACATGCTAAACAGCCTGAGGAAAGTGCTGTAATTCTGAGGCGGTGACGTAGTGAAGGTAAGTGGCGCTCAAGACATAGCATGATTTTTTCGCCCCCATTTTTGTCACTGGCTTGACAATGGGAAATGGCGCCCAAGGCATAGCATGATTTTTTCACCCCGATTTTCGTCACTGGCTTGACAATGGGAAATGGCGCCCGAGGCATAGCATTATTTTTTCGCCCCCGATTGTCGTCATTGGCTTGACAATGGGAAGTGGCGCCCGAGGCATAGTATGATTTTTTTGCCCCAGTTGTTGTCACTGGCTTGACAATGGGAAATGAGGCCCGAGAAAATGCTATTGTTTTTAGACCCCTCATAATATTTGACTTTAAAAAGTAACCTAAGTGCATTAACTTTTTGCCTCCATGGCGCCCCATAAGGTTGGCGCCCGGGACATCTGTGCCCTTCCCTACCCCCTTGCTCTGAGCCACTGCTCTGAGAGTTCGTTGAAGATTTAATTCTACTATACTTTATAGAGGCCGCTGTGGCCTAGTGGCAAGGTGTTGGCCGCGAAGCCGAAAGGTTCTAGGATCGAAACCCGATTCTCTGAAGATCTGTCGTGCATTGGGCATTCAGCACGCTAAATCATACGTAGGAGGTCAAACGACTCCATCGACTCGCTCATAGGGTTTAAAGTACACAGAAATGGACGGGGCGCTGGTATGGTGCGGAAGTTTGGAGATGGCATGCCAGCTGAGGCATCGTCCACATCACATGACCGCGGGTCAATAATAACGCTAAATTAAACAATCTACTTTATTTTATGTTCGACAGAATGGAACATGGAAACCCTAATTCCAAGAAAAAAACTATGCATTTGTTACATGTATTTAAATAACTTCCTACATTCTACCCTGAGGGATTCAGTTAGGGTTGATTTACTCAGTCCTTTTAATTGGCCAATGAGGAACATTTGTACCAAGTTTCACCAAAATCACCTCAGCCATGCTGATTAGTTAGTTACGGTGACGTTCCATTTGGAAGTAACACAAGAGCTAGTTCGGGACGCACCTCAGAATTTTGAACCTTGATCAGATGACGAGGGCAACACCTGATCTCTGGCACCCTCTCTCCAAACTTCCACACCACGCGGGAGGCAGTAGTGTGGTCACAAAATAAGCAGTACTGGAACGCTCTAACGTGGGTGACAAAAATTTTTGTGTTTTACGGACGTCATCACAATTTTTCCTTATTTATTTCTAGTGAAAAAATAAGCAGTGGCGGAACGGTGTTCCGCCTCCACTACGCCCTTGGTGGAGAGGCATGTGACCTACGATGTCAGATTTTGGGTGCACCAGGCCCACACGTAAGACGGATCATTGGTGGAATTGGGTTTCGAATCTGGATCCCTCGGGGCCCGAGGCCGAAACGAAGGACGAAGTAATCAACGAAGCAGGAAGTAATGCTGGAACAAACATACAAAGACACATGCATACATACACACATTGAGTTTTATATATATGTTACGGCTAAAGCAAGAATGAAAGGTAAACCTAGGTTTAACCGGTTAAAGTGGGAATTGCTAAGGCTTTGCGGCTAAAGCCCGAAGATTTATTTCCCAACGCTTCCCCCTTTAACGGACTAGGATTGGTTAGACCCAGTTTTAGCCGGTTAAAGGTGGAAGATTGGGAAATCTTCGTTCGGGCTTTAGCCGCCGCAACGCCTTGGTAATTCCCACTTTAACCGATTAAACCTAGGTTTACCTTTCATTCTTGCTTTAGCCGTAACATGTATATATATAGCTGTCTGAGCTTAATAAAGTCGATGTGTCGGGTTCGATTCATTTTCTACCAAGGCAGAAAGAAAGGAGAATGTGACTGATTTACATTGCAATATGTGGATGTTAAAACGGTCTGACGTTGGTGGGGTTAATTTTTATTTAGTTAGCCCTGTTTGGAAGTTATTTTTGGAATGGACCTTATAATTTTAAACCGTGGCATATGAGTTGATTGGCTCTGGGCCGGCACCACCATCTCTCCAAACATCCACACTACATCAGTGGAAGGACATCTGACTTTCGATTGTAGTTGTAGTTGTTGATTGTACTTGTTATATTAGTTGTAGCGTGTGGTAGATCTGCTGTGAAATGGGCCTCGAACGCCCACGATCCTCCGATTTTGGAGTCGAGATCATCAGGTCAACAAGGTACATCGTTGCAGTAACAGTGAAAACCTCAGAGCGAGGTGACGGTTTAAGTACTGCCTTTAACATCCGACTGCAGTTCAAAATTACCTCAGAAAACTTTGTTATGGGGGTGTATTCTGGTACCCCCGGTTGGGTTCCGTTGTTAATGTGCGGAACCCAACCCAACCGGGGGTACCAGAATAGATCCCATGGATTCATAGCCGGAGCGGGGCACTTATCTAACGAATCAATCAGTATTTGAAGTAAGTTGAAACGTAATGTATCACTCAGTGGCGAATCCAGGATTCGGGTCCGGGGGCTGAGGTCATAAAAATTTGTATCCAAACCTCATGGCTTATGTAAACCAAAACACTTTAACTTTACAGACTTTCCTCACCTGACAATACGAATCATAAAGAACACTACAATACTTTCGATAATTTAATAAAAAACACAGTGAAATAACTAGACAAAAAATGTTTTCGACCGCGTCAACACTACAAGTACAAGTGGAATGACTAGAAAAGTAGGGAAATTTTCGAGCTTGTGAAGCCAGAAAGCAATGTTGTCACGATTTTATTATTTTTTTAATGGAAATTAAGAACAAACAGTTGTAGTGATTTTAAATAAAATTAAAATTTCTGATTTAGCTCTGGGGAGGGGCTGCAGCCCGATAACCCCCTGGATTCGCCATTGTCGGCACTACCTGTATTACCGTCTGGTCGCGGAACTCATTCATAACCGTGAGTTTTACCGAAACGTTTGCTTTTTAAGATTCTTGTTTTTTTTAGGAAAGGACATTTAAAGTTTGATTTGTATAAATATTCTATATTTGTCGTGAAGTATAACGTAGCATTTATACGCTTCATTTTACAATGATTTGCTTTAAGTGGACAGATTTTCGATGCGGAAAGTGCTTTAGGTACTAATGACTCAAAAAGTCCGCTTTATGTATATTTATAGATGTGAGAGAAAATGCGTCACATTTTGACGCAACGCGTTAAATTAGGAATAAGTCCAACTTTCGAGTTTGAACCATGATTTATTAAATACTTTATAACGTCGCATGTGGAGTTTCTCTCAAGCAGATATAGCATGTCTCTGAAGTCTTGAATTAATGTAGCATCGACATAAGAAATTCTGGTATTTTTTATTTTACTTCTTCATCGCTGAATAAAGATGGACACTTTCACGACTTTTGCACAGCACCGAAAATTTGATTTTGATGTAGCCATTGTTTAAGTAAAGTGATCTTGTCTGGATAAAAATGGAAAAACTAAGATGATATGTCACTTCTCGATCGCATCTCACGACAACTGCATAAAATAGCCCTTAAATTCACCTGTCGCCACTCGAGACACCCCATAGAGAATATTCCACCTCGAAAAGTGACGGCTCGCATCCACTCTCTTCTCGAGACAACGTTCCTGATTAGAGATATTTGTCACACGTCTCCAGCAGATCTTCCAGAAGATCTCATCAAGAGCCTCTTTTCCCAATTTGCATGCCTTTCCCATTCCGCAAAGCGTTTGTGGAGTAAATTATCCTTCAGTTAAGACTTCTCGATCGGGATGGAATTATTTCGAAGAGATCCTTACAGATTTATACACCGAATGACTCTAGAGTGTCATAGAAAAACAAATAATGTATTCCTGAGTCGTTTCAATTTTCGTATTTCTAGTTTAAAATCTTTTCGCTAACTTGCCGATCTTTAAAAGTTTCACTTAGGGATGGAAAAAACCTATCGGTTTAAACCGAAAACCGTTTTTTGTTTTTGTTAATCGGTTTTTTCAGTTATTGTTTTTGCCCCGGTTATTTTTTTAAATCCAAAAACTGAGTCGGAAGATAGGCTCGATTTTAGGTTAAACTGGACTAAAATTTGCCAAGTTATAAAGCTTCGAATTCCATCATCTTAGGCCAATCCCCGACAACCGCTTCCTCGAGGCGTCTGTTGATTGGCGGATTACTGAAAGAGTCTTTATGAACAGATAAATATTGGCCAATGGATTGATTTCCTGCAAAAACAATACTAATAAAAATTTTTGTCTGCAAACGGCGTCTGTTTTTTTGTAGCCAAAAATATTTATCTTTAGTCAGAAGTTCTATTGCGTCCGAAAGATTAGTATCTACGTTGAACGATGTTGTTTCCGATGAGAGGTGTCGACTCACGGATCAACACATTGCTGAAAGAGTCTTTAGGAGTAGATTAGATAATAAATATTGGCCAATGAATTAATTTCTTGTGAAAACAATGTTAATAAAATATTTTGTCTATAATACTTACTTATTGTGATAATTACTCATTTATTCTTATTACATATTGTATTAATTACGTATTTATAATCATTACTTATTACATTAATTAATTATTGTATTAATACTTACTTATTGTATATTATTCTTAATAAAAAAGTTTGTCCACAAACGTTGCTTTAAAAAAAACACAACCGAAAACCGGTTTTTTTAAAAACCCGGTCATTTTGAGCTGTTTTAATCGCCAGGTTGTACCAGAGGTGAAAAAAACCGGTTTAACCGAAAACCTGTTTTTTTGCAATAACTGCCATCCCTAATTTTACTGTATTGTACTTGTTTCAGCGACGATTAATTTCATTGGATTTCGTTTATACCCTGTTTCTGTGTTGAGTTAGCTCGGTTGTTCAACTGTCTATTGGCAATGTCTTGGCTTTAAAATTGGAGGGTCGTAAGCTTGATCTCCGACTCCACTGAAGATGTGCGTGTGCCCAAGTCTATCATTTGTCATGGGGTTATCGTTAGGGGTTGTCCATAAATGATGTCACACTATATTCCATAAACATAAATTTGCAATTCAGAAACAAAGCACTACGTTGTAGATCATATTTCAAATTTTATTTTTAAACTTTAACTATGTGTTTTAATGACATTTGTGAGCATAACAATAATAATGATTATATGTGTACTTATTTTGTATGAAATAAGATTAAGGTTTACAACAAAAAACCTAATTAATATACAATAGTAATAAAATATTAATATAAAAGAGCAATTGTAAACAGTAGTATTTTGGAATTTGAAATGGAATTTGATATATTTTGCTTTAAATCTTATCTTTACTTTATGAACACAAAATACTCTTAAACAGATTTAATTTTTTTAAAAAAAGCGCCTCAATAAGATAACCTGTTTGTGCCACTACCAGTTCTGGGGCGACGTATCTTTTGTTGGACATTTCAAGGGTGTGACAGGGGGAGGTTTGCTTCTAATGGTGAAGAATTTCTGCTGCTACCATATTCTCAGAACCTACCCTGAATGCCTTTTTGAAAAAGAATGGAATATAAGTTAAAAAAAATCACATAAAAATTGTTTTAGCCCCGATTAAAAAAATGTCCTCAAATTCTGGTAATTTCAAAATAACTTCAAAATTTAATCTGCTGATTTTAAATGTTTTTATTTTAACCAAAATGATTGATGTCACACTTCTTGTTACACCCTCCCCTCCCCTTGTCGCAATTTCACGAACCCCCTCCCCCCCTCCAAGCGTTACATCATTTGTGGACGACCCCTTAGTGTATATGTTAGGTGAAGTTGTCCATTATACTAATTATTCCTCAGTTCACAAAGCACATTTTCTAACGGTGGAAAGTCAATTAAAAGATATTTTGCATTTTTATCTTTAATTTCTCAGCAGCTGCTGTTCCAAAAGTGCTATAGTGCAAATATTAATTTCAATTTTATAATAATAGGCAAAAAAATACTCGAAAAATGTTCAGTTACAATGACTAGCATATGGGGAATGAAGGATGAATGCTTTTCCTCAAATCTTAAAATAGTGTTTCTGTTTAGGGTGCTGACTGTGGTAAAAAATAAAGGGGAAAAAATACATAATCGGAATTTTTGTGTAAATTCATTTTTAACCAGAGAGAGTGGCCTCCCTAAACTTTCTCGTATACTTCTCAAACATTTGTCATTTGCCTTCCCCCTGCGTGGATAAAAAAATTCGAACCTACTCTAATCCAAAATCCAATGACTATCAGAAAGTTTTTCATTGTAGATTAAAGTGATTCTAAAATTATTAACGTAAAGAATCAAATTCAAAGAGATGCGTGCGATTAAATGCGAACCGATTTTCTACTCTTACCGTCTCAAGGGTAAAGTGGCGTAATCCTGGCAATGCACAGGCATTGCTACCAGAGATTGCTACCAGTACGCATGAGCATGGAGTTAGTTTCAAAGGGGAAAAAGTATGCGATTATACAGACCGAAAGACAGTCAACCCGTTGACGGATTTGGCCCAAAATTTTATACGGACCTAAATTCATGACGATAAAACTGTGTACCAAATTTTATCCATATAGCTATTCAAGGTTTTGAGTTATAGTGTTCGCATGACTTCGGACATACAGACAGACAGACTTCCCTTTGACGGAGTTGGTCCAAAATTTGATAGAAACCTACAAATTATGTTTAAAGTCCACATACCAAATTTCATCCCCGTAGCTCTAATAGTTTTCGAGTTATCGTGCTCACAGACAGACAGGCATATAATTCCCAAATTGTGTTTTTCGGACTCAGGGAGGTCTAAAACGTGGAGATTCGTCAAAATCTCGAGTTCGAATTTTTCGACGAGTACAATACTTTCTCTTTGTATACTTCGTATACGAGTAAGTAAAAAATGGTCGTTTTGTCTTCTTTCGATAGAAAGGTGAAACATATAAATGGGGAGGGTAAGGGGAATCGTGAATATTTCTATCCAGAATTTATTTTTTCTTCTGATTTTTTATTTATGTTGTTAAAAATGAATACTTTGCATTTCTTAGTGTTTCTGAAATTTTAAGGTGTTGAGAATCGGAGTGGACCAAACTACAATTTTTCTTAAACAGAGCGAGGCATCATATGCAAAACATAATAGGAAACATGTTTGATTTTAAAACCATGGTGGATCAAAAGAATTTTAGTTGCCCTGTACCAGATAGCAGCACTTGTCAAATATTTCACTTTCAGTCTTCGCACGTTGCGCAACTCAGTGTCTCTAAAATTGTCGGTCTTGTCCACTCTGGTTCTCATAGCCACATTTTTCAAAAGGTAGAATTTTCGGTAAAGCCATCGGAAAGGCCAGGTAAACTATTGCTTGCATGGAATCACTATCTTATTTCCGATTTGTATACAAATGGTTTTATTCAAACGCTTAATTTTTGTTTTCGAAACAAGATATCATTGTCTGATTCACATATTATTTATGCATGAAATAAATGAATTATCTGAATACGTAAATACCTTCTGATTAAAAGTATTTATTATGAATAAACTTACTGCCTTTGACTGTTTTTATAATAATAGTAATTATATTATTATCAAAAATAAATATAATTAAACTATATTTAATATTTATTTATTTATATTTATTTTTTATAAATTTTGAAATATCGTCATATATAAATTTTCCTTTAAAATGTTCGAAGACATAATACATATTATGAGAGGACTGTAACCTATTCAACTTCCATTTTATGGTCATACCAGTTAACTCGCGCGAAACATTCGCACATTCAACCCCCCCCCCCCCCTCCAAAAAAAAACAATGGCTTAAATTTTGTTGAGTTGTTGAAATTAAATACTCAGCGAATGTATACACAAAATATCAAAGGCAGTTTATTGATGTGAACGTATTTGCAATACCATTTTATAATACAATATTCGATGTCGGAAAGCCATCTGTTGAATTTTAACGTAGGACTACGTTCCTCCTACCTTCCTACGTTTACGTCTCAGGAAGGAATTTGATTCACACGCCAAAAAGCCACAAAACTTGGTATGGAAGATCCTCTATATCTCTGTAAATACATATGTAATAATATAACTAATGTCTTATTTTAGAGATAAAGGGTAACAACAGAATTTACAAAAAAAAATTGAAAATCGGAATTGGAGTTCAGCGACTACTGAGTCGTAATGTTGGGCAAAAATACGCATGAATTGGCGACGCGATCCTTTATATCTCGGCAACTACATATGTTAAAAACATAACTAATGTTTTATTTTAGAGATAAAGGATAACAACAGAAGTTACAAAAAAAGTTACTTAAATTTAAAAACTTACGATAAACTTAGGTATAGCGGCCTGCCCTGTACAGCGGCGCCGACAGACACACAGACAAACCCACATTCGCTTTTAGGCAGATTCCTTATAGGAAGTCTACCTATTGCAATAGTTCTCATAACATGATTTCCGGAAAATTTCTGTAGACCTTCACCGTTCTTGACCCCTAGAACCCCAAACCACCACCCTTCGTTAAAAAGATATATATATATATATATATAAATAATGTATTCGTTGTTGTAGTCGTTAAATAAATACAAGCCGAGTTATTAACTAATTTCTTTTTATTATGGGAGAGTGACGGAATGTACGTACATCATGCTTTAAGTTTCATGCCAAAAAAAAAAAAAAAACAGAAGATCCCTGCTTTTTCACAGATAGGGATTTAACAGATAGACATGCGACCAAAGTGAAGGGAATAATAGCTATTTTTAGTATATTACGTAAGTGTTTTAGGGAAAATGAATGGCGGCAATAAGTCGCTGATTTCGCGAGTTGTGTGCGCGTGGAAACGATTAAAATATTCTTTTGGTGCACCACGTCGAGGAATTTTAGAATAGATTTGTAGATTTTATTTGAATCAGATAATAAGCACAATGGTGAGAACAATTTTTTCGCTAAAACTTTTGAAAAACATTGTAGATTTGGAGTGGAGTTGATGCTGCATCAGGAATTTCCTTGCTGGCAGCTGGATTTCTGGACATCAGGGACGAGACATAAGGAAAAGTATAGAGTCTGGTGTTGATTTTTCAGGAGGCACTATTTGAAGTTCCGATAAATTTGCAGTTATTTTGGTCAGCCATTTTTTGTTATTCCCCGTCACTCTCCATTACGTTGTTTCATTTTTAATTCTTGCATTTTTAAATTTTTCTCTTAAGAATTTTTTCTCCGTGCAGACCATCGTACCGACTCAATATAACGTATTCGTAGTTGTTGTCATTGAAAATGAACAGGCCGAGTAATTAACTAATTTCTTTTTATTATCTATAGGAGAGTGGTGGATACGTGCATCTCCGTTTAGGTTACAAGCGAAAGTGCACAGAAAAATCCCTGTATTCTCTCGGATAAAGGAATAACATATGGACACGTGATCAAAGTGAAGGGAATATTGGGTATTTTTAATAAGTTACGTAGGCATTTCAGGTAAAAAAGTCTGTGCCAAACAGACGCCGTCATGATTTTCTGTTGGCACGTGAAAGCGATTAAGTATTCTTTTAGTAATAAATATGCCAAAATGATAGATTTAATATACCTTCAGCGCGGGAAAAGAACGAAACTGGAGTTTTAGAAAACCGATTTTGGAATACATTAAGATTTTGAAATATATATTATTAGAATTTGGAATAAAATTAAGTGAGATTATTACACACACACACACACACACACACACATATATATATATACATATGTGTGTGTGTGCGTGCGTGCGTGTGTGTGTGTGCGCGCACGCGCGTGTGTGTGTAACGCTTTTTCCCATGTTATACTGTGAACACGATAACTGAAGTAATTTTGATTTAATTTTAACCAGCGTTTTATATGTTGTAAGGATAGTGAAAATCTCGGTCGAGTTTGTAGATGGGCTATCCATCTCAACGGAGGTGGAAATGGTGGGGAGTTGAAATTAACATTTCCTCATAAATCATGTACAATTGAAAATACAAAGAAAATTTAAATTAGGTGAATTATCGCCTTATCATAGCGAACAATGTTTGCATTTAAACTTTTTCGATAGCTGCAATTGCTTAGAAGTTATGCGCTCAAAAGTGATTTTCCTTCTTTCCCTGACCTCCCCTAACTTAAAGTGTCTTTCAACCTATGCATGTTACCCCTTGTAGGAAAGCTCTCGTCATTTGCAGTCTCTTCCACCCGCTTTCATTCTTGCAGCTGTAATCCTTTTGAAAATAAAGGGCGAAATGTTCTTTTCCTTATATCTCCGGATTGAAGGAATCTACCTTTGCCTTCCGGCTTGCTGGCGGGGATTTTTTATTATTAGCGTAGAGATGGGATTGTAAACACCTACAGTTAAAGTTACAAAGTTAATTATGTGTGCCGGTTGTCATGGAGTGATACGTTCTCAAAGAGAACAGGTGGTGTTGAATTAAGCTTGGACTTTTATGAAATTTCTTCTCCTTTTATCTTTAATATCTTAACTCTCATTATTTGCACAATTTGATATATTGACGCCCTGTTTTTATGCAATTCCTTGTGTTATTGGCGAGTGGGCATCTAACTGCAATTCCACTCTCAAAAACTGTGCCCCATCATCAAATCATTAACATTTGAATTCTACAAATTTAATGTGCAATGCACGGACCATTTCCCTATTATCTAAATTGGTGTAAAAAACTAAATCCCTCCTCTTGCCCCTGTTGTTCGAATGTTGACCAGTATGTGTTCAGGTGCCAATACACCACAGATTTCCATCTGAAGGAACCAATAGCGGTCCATAGGCAGGCGTGGTTCAAAAATTTTCAAGAAAACAGATAGTGTCGTTGGAAATTGAGAAAAATTTGTGAAATAAGCAGAAATTTGACCAGGGACTGAGAGCCATTGTGCCTCTTTTTTCTTGGTTAGATCAAGCTTATTTTCTATAGCTTATTTTACAGTGACATTTTGTTTTGGATTGTGATGTGTCGTTTATTGTGGGGGTGGGGTTGTTAAAAAACTACCTTTTGTGTGTTTCTTTGTGTGGGTTGAATTTTTTCGTTTTTTTTATCCGCTTTTCTATAGAGGTTTTAAAGTGCCTTTGAAATGAAAAAAAAATGTTTTTATAAATCCCCATGGAAATTGTATTCTTTATTTCTCCCCAATTTCTCCCAATTCCCCACAAAAATTCACAGTTTAGCGAATTTTCTTTATTTTATCTGGGTTCACTTTGTAAATTGATATTTTATAATAATGTAATTGCTCAGGATTGTTCTGAGATGTATTTAAATTCCACCTCTGTTTTTGGATGTAGTATATGCAATAGTTTGGTGTATTGTTGTATAAATTATTGTATAATACAGGCTTATGTTTCCTAAATCCACCCAGCTCTTCTTGTCCTTGGAAACAGAGGGTCTGTTCCCTTTTGTGCTAACGGCAGTCCCCCTCTCTCTTTTCTCTGTTTAATTATTATTATTCCCCACCGTCCCACTAAGGGCCTTGCACCCTTTCGGGTAGGCCTGGTCGGTGTGGGTTCCTTTCCTTTCCTAGTGCAGTCCACAGATCTTTGGCAAAATCTAAACTTTAACTCCTGGCCTACCAGTCACGAATCAAGTATTGTTAAGAAACTAATGCGCCTCTTAATGGACAAGATGACAAACATGGTTCACTTGATCATTGGATTAATGTCCCATTTTAACGTAAGCAAGCGGTATAGAGGATGCAACTTGTGATGTTAAACCTTCCTTAGAAGGTGACATTGGAAGTCTGAACTCCTGCTGTTTAGACTTCCACACCTCTCTAAGGGAAAAAAATGGAAGAAATCACTATTTGGCATTGAGGTAGGACAACTAAGAGAAAACTCTTAAGGGAAATAAAAATTGGTTTGCATAAACTTTTTCATGGAACCTCTTTATATCTACTCTGTTGGCTACTTGGGCCCGAAGAAAGGAACAGAACTAGAAACCTATTTATTTCTCTGAATCACAGTTTATATTTTTATAAGCTGTAAAGTACAATTTCTCGTTAGCAGATATATCTTTTAAAAATAATTTCTAACTATATGTGGTATAAACAATGTAAAACATTTGTGCACGAAGCCGAATTTCAACTCTTTAAGTAATTCATCAATTTTAAGTAATTCAATAATTTAACTCTGCTTATTGTAATGTCTAATAATCATCTATAATAATTCTATTCTATGTCATCTATAATAATTTTTTCATCATTAATTTTGTTTCCAGTTGACTATTTTTATTCGTCAAAAATGTTGAATATAAAATAATATGTACCGAATATGTAAAAAAAACTTCGAAAGTAGTTATTCATCACTCCCGCTCGAATCATTTTCTGAAATATAATGTTCAAAATAATACTGAAATGAATACTTAAAATGCAGGTGAAAGAAGGTCTTGTTGTATACCTTCTTCAAAATGGGAACCCTCACGGGAAATCCGAAGCGATGATCCCACCTATCATTTAATTTACGACAACCCCGAGGGGATACCTATTAACCAGATCACTATTACTTAGCCGTAAGATGGGAACCCAAGTGTTGAGCATCCTGACCTTGCGTCTAGTTTTCATGGAGATCCTCTTTGGAGGGATACGTAGTTCAAGCGGCCGAAAAATAAATCCATAAAGCAGTTCTTTGAAGACTGTCTGCTACTAATTTCAAGATCTGGGTGTGAGCTCTCGTACAAACTGACCGCAATCCGGCGAACCCCATGTATCAAGCCATTCATCATTGTATGATTTAACCAAAGGTTCTTCATCTGAGGTTCATGTGAACCTAATTTCTTCTAATTTGCCACAAGATGACAGGAAGCACTGGACATGTGGATGCCGTTCGCATGGAAGTAATTAGAAGGTGAAATTACCTTTTGAGCTGTGTCTTAGAACTTTATATATCGAGGATGATCAAATTATGAAGGATGAATCATTTTACTGCTGCGATAATTCACTGAGTATTCTAAAAAATTACGGTTCTTCAAGAAGCAATAACAGTATTCTAATTTTAACAAAAGGCATTTGATAATTCACCGAGTAATCTAAAAAAATTCGGTTCTTCAAGAAGAATTAACAGTATTCTAAATTTAACAAATGGAATTTGATAGTTCACTGAGTAATAGGGTGGATCGAAAATTCGAAATGTGGATAAAATAATCGGCATAGGGTGCAAAAGTTGTCTTTTAAGTGTACTAGCATACATGCAAAATGTTTTCAATTTTGTTTAATATCTTCCGGTGCCCCAAGACACTTAAATATTTGTAAAAAAACGATTTTTATGCGAATTTCGAATTAAAAATAAAAAAAGTGTTAAAGAAACGATTTTACAGGGATAAACGTAGAGGAAAGGGTGAAGGAATGATAAAAAATTCCAACACAAATTGGGAAATTATCGTAATGAAAAAATATCGTGTTTGTTCGATTCACATTTTGTAAGTGTACAAATTTCGATACATATAAATGCCAAAAAGACATGAAAATTCCACTTGTTGCGCGATTGTTTATAAAAGATCAAAGATCAGAAAGGAAAATGGTTCTTGGAGGAGTGGACGTAATTGCGACTAAAAGAAAAGAGAAAAAGAAAACAGATGTAAGACAAAAGAATAAAACTTAAAATGGTTAAAACTGATGCTGATGCTGCTCATGCTCAATCAATGGAGCTACTTGAGCTCAACACTACGTATTCCTCCACGTATACAGATACGGATGCAATTACCTTGGAATATCAATCACAAAATCATTTAGATTTCCTTAAGGGAATGTGATCGATACTGAATTTCAGATAGAGAAGTTGCTTCATTTGCCAGTTCTGTTTTACAAGACATTGGAATTGTACACGAAGGAGAGACTTCGCATGTGGTAGATCGCAATAAAATTCGTATACAGGGTAAAAAGCTTTAAAATGCAGTTGCAGAGTCTACTAAATTAACAGTGTCTTGGTCTCTTCTAACCGGATTATATTTCGATGGGAGAAAAGACAACACAAAAGTGCTAATTAAGAAGGACACAAAGTACTACCCAAAGACCTCGAAGGAGGAGCATTATACTCCTGTAAACGAACCTAACTCTGTGTATATCGGACATGTTAATGTTGCAACAGGAGGAGCTAAGGCCATAAAAGAAGCAATATTCAATTTTTTTTGTACCAAATAATATGTAATTAAATGGGCTAACATTGCAATTGGATATGATGGAACAAATGTTAATACGGGGCACAAGGGAGGTATTATTCGCTTGATGGAACTGGCCTCAATAGACCATTACAGTGGGGCATTTGTTTGCTTCAAACAAATGAGTTACCTCTCCGTCATCTACTAAATTCTTTGGATGGTGCAACAACTTGTCCTAAAGAATTTTGTCGACCCAATTTGTAAAAAAATCAAATCCTGCGAGGAGCTACCTGTAGCTCCTCTTTCTTCAATAAGTGTGGAGAATATACCAGATAATATAGATCGAATGGTTCTCAGCAATGATCAGCAATATATATATATATATTTATGATATTTGCCTAGCGATATCACGTGGTGAATATTATTCTGACCTGGTATTAAGAAAGCCTGGTTCAGTTGCTCATTCAAGGTGGATAACGTTTGCAGGTAGAATTTTAAGGCTGTATGTGGTCACAGAAAAACCATCTGACAATCTTATTATTCTTGCAAGGTATTTTATGAAGGTATATGCAACCTGTTTGGTTCCATGTCAAGACAAAGCCCTCCATAACAGAAGAAGCGCGGCATATTTGGAGACTTATCTCATTTTCTAGATATTTGGAACCCAGTTTAAGAAATATAGTAGACACTGTTATTCAACGAAATAGCTTCTTTTGTTATCCTGAAAATTTTCTATTGTCAATGCTCACAGATAACAGAGAGAATATAAAGTCTTCAGCACTACGAAAACTAATTTGTGCTAGAAATGAAAACAGAGGATTATCAGAATAAGAATTTTTCAAGTACCAAAAAATAGACTTTAAAGCAAAGCATTATTTTGCACTTATTAACTGGCAACGAGTTGGACCTTTTGAACTACTTCTTTTGTTGAATGTGCCATTTAAAGAAATTGAGCCCATGGTAAAAGTTAGAAAAACGGAGGAATGATCAAAATATCCATGCCATACCCAAGCTGTAGAAAGATGTTTTCGCTTAGTGTCTGAAGCGTTGAAAAGTGTATATGGAGAAGAGAAGAGACACGGCTTCATATTGAATAGGATACAATCAAGAAGTCTTATCAAGCATTATAATACGAAAAAGGATTACATCCTTTAGAAATATGTAAATCTTCTAATTAATAGAATTAAAAAATCTATGATGTAAGTTCACTTTTAATAAGTTTTGTGATTTATTGCTTTGACTATTAAATTTATTTTTCATGTATTATTATAAAATTATAATTATTTATAAGTATACTTTAATACTTGAATAATGCCAATTTTTCAAATATTTTTCATTAATTCACAATTTTTAATAGATATTTGTAAAAATGTCAATTTTTAACTTTTTGGAAGGCGTTTGAGACACCAGAATATATCAATGAATTTTAATAATAATAAAAAAACGTAAACTAATATACCCAAAACAAAACTTTCTTACCCGGCGCTGAAGGAAATTTTGAAAATATTTTTTTATAAATTTTTTTAAAAAATGTCATTTTTAACTATTTTTGGGGCACTTGGGCACTGGAAGATATGAATGGATTTCAATAAAAAAATATATGTAAACTAATTTACCTAAGACACAACTTTCCCCCCCCGTGCCAAAAAAAATTTCCCCCCCCCCCCCAAATTTTTTCCTATACTTTTCGATCCACCCTACTGAGTAATCTAAAAAAATTCGGTTCTTCAAGAAACATTAACAGTATTATATTCTAAATTTAACAAAAGGCATTTGATAATTCACTGAGAAATCTAAAAAAATTCGGTTCTTCAAGAAGCATTAACAGTATTATATTCTAAATTTAACAAAAGGCATTTGATAATTCACTGAGAAATCTAAAAAAATTCGGTTCTTCAAGAAGCATTAACAGTATTAT